>JACCID010000189.1:5000-229362 GCA_018906775.1 Sycophila sp. Sp_5 | reverse complement strand
TGCTCCTGTAGACGATGTTCCAAGGTGTCCAGGAACAACCTCAAGACGACAGGACGTCGTCTACAAGGCAACCGACGCCGCACTAGGTCATTGAGAAAAAAATCGGGTGCTGTTCCTGTAGACGATGTCCAGGTGTCCAGGACACCCTCAGGACGACAGCACGTCGTCTACAAGGCAGCCCTCCCCGCACTCGGTCATTGAAAAAAAAATCGGACACTGCTTCTGCAGGACGATGTCCAAGTGTCCAGGAACACCCTCAGGGCGACAGGACGTCGTCTACAAGGCAGCCCACCCCGCACTAGGTCATTGAGAAAAAAATCGGGTGCTGTTCCTGTAGACGATGTCCAGGCGTCCAGAAAGACCGTCAGGACGACGGGACGTCGTCTACAAGGCAGCCACCCCGCACTAGGTCATTGAGAAAAAAAATCGGGTGCTGTTGCTGTAGACGATGTCCAAGTATCCAGGAACAACCTCAAGACGACAGGACGTCGTCTACAAGGCAACCGACGCCGCACTAGGTCATTGAGAAAAAAATCGGGTGCTGTTCCTGTAGACGATGTCCAGGTGTCCAGGAACACCCTCAGGACGACAGCACGTCGTCTACAAGGCAGCCCTCCCCGCACTAGGTCATTGAGAAAAAAATCGGACACTGCTTCTGTAGACGATGTCCAAGTGTCCAGGAACACCCTCAGGGCGACAGGACGTCGTCTACAAGGCAGCCCACCCCGCACTAGGTCATTGAGAAAAAAATCGGGTGCTGTTCCTGTAGACGATGTCCAGGTGTCCAGAAACACTCTCAGGATGACGGGACGTCGTCTACAGGGAAGCCAACCTCGATCATGTTCATTGAGAAAAATATCGGGCGCTGCTCCTGTAGACGATGTCCAGGTGTCCAGGAACACCCTCAGGACGACAGGACGTCGTCTACAAGGCAGCCCACGCCGCACTAGGTCATTGAGTAAAAAATCGGGTGCTGTTCCTGTAGACGATGTCCAGGTGTCCAGGACCACCCTCAGGATGACGGGACGTCGTCTACAAGGCAGCCCACCTCGATCTTGGTCATTGAGAAAAATATCGGGCGCTGCTTCTGTAGACGATGTCCAGACGTCCAGGGACACCCTCAGGACGACGGGACGTCGTCTACAGGGAAGCCAACTACGATCTTGGTCATTGAGTAGAAGCGGAAAAAACGTTCCTGGACCAAGTTACATCATCTACAAGTATCGTCGGTCAAAGACGTGAAAAGTGGTTGAAAAAAAAAACCCTGGAATTAAGCTTAATATATAGAGGATTTTTAAAGTGTCTTTTGTGTTCTTTCTTAAAATTAATTTAATCACATTCTCAGTTTTTCTTTGGCTTGAGTAGGCACTATCACTTATCAGTTAAAATCACTTATTCACTTATTTGCTGTCCCTCTTGGGTTGTAGATCGTAGCGCTGTTCAGGCTCAACCTCATCGCGAGGTTGGCCTGTAGGAGCGCGGCGTCGGCGGCGCTTCTGTTTATTTGCACCTCCTGGTGAATTTGGCAAACCTTTGGTGCCTGCGGGGTATGGACAGCCTCCAGGCTGCTGCGTGTCGTGACCTGCTCGGCCAAAGTGGGTTGGCCGGGAGCTGGTTGCTCGACCGGAGTGGGCCGGTCGTGAGCGGGATGCTCGCTGCTGCGGGCGCAGGTGTGCATTACCGAAGAGGGTCGGCGGCGCGCAACGTAGATGCGGCGGCAAGTTCGACTTGCGTGTGTGTTGGGTTGACGTGCTGCAGGGGCAAACACGTTAACGCAACAAATTTGCTTTTTTACTAGACCGGATACGACCATTTGCCTTCGAGATATCGAATTCTGTGTGCAAAAAGATCCTTTTTCATTCAACTGCCGATATCTTTGGAACTACTGGTCGCCCAGCGATCAGACAGAGGATTTCGTTTTCTGCAGAAAATTTCTTATAAACATCTGTCATGGTTAATTTAAACAAAAAAAAAAAAAAACAAAGAAAATCCACATGTAACGTTAACGTGAAAATAAAGCAAAAAAATGCCATTTTCCCGCTTTTTGGTTAATCAACTGCATCTTTGTCAGTATTTGGCGGAAAGCTTAGGTCATCGAAAAATTCTTTAGCCTAATGTATCCCTAAGAACCCCCTAAATTTTTATATCGATCGGTTCCGCGGTTTTTCTAGATCAATCGATTGAAATTTCGATAAAATTAAGAAAACAGGGTTTTGTTCCTTAAGGGGAGGTCGTACCATCCTACATTACCGACCGCAATACGAATCGCTGTTTCCAACTTTTCTCTGTCATTTATTAGTGAAATTACGCACAAATTAAATTTCACTCAAAAAATTCATTGAAGAAGAGGGCTCAACTAAGATAATTGTAATACGGAGTCAAAAATTATAAAATTGGTTGAACGATCGCAGCGCCATTGCTTATTTGCTAGTAAGGTAGCGACGATTTTTGACTCCGTATTACAATTATCTTAGTTGAGCCCTCTTCTTCAATGAATTTTTTGAGTGGAATTTAATTTATGCGTAATTTCACTAATAAATGACAGAGAAAAGTTGGAAACAGCGATTCGTATCGCGGTCGGTAATGTAGGATGGTACGACCTCCCCTTAAGGGTATGCCTAACTTAATTTTCGTGCTTTACTATACCGACGATTCTTTATGTTCTTTGCTAACCTCTAAGGCAAATTTGATTTTTCAAATAATTTTGAAACGGCTTGCTTAATGGCAGTTCTGTTTGCATCAAAATATTATTTATATAATGTGCGTAAAATTCTTTTTTGGCTGATTTCAATTCCAATTGAAAAATAAGTCAGTATTTTCAGTGTCGCGGCTGATCATACGAGAGTCAGCGACTCGGATTGACCAGTGCTTGACTCATCAAGCAATGGTCAATCACAGTGTCACCCCCACCCTCGCGTCTCGCGACGCGAGCCCCGCGGCATAATAATGAGCTACGCGCCGGAGGCTCGGCCTTTTCCGCTCTAGCCGCGGCCTTAATCGGAGCATCTCCGCGCGATCTCTCTCCGCAAGTCTACCGGTCGCCGCGTGGTCGCGCTGTATCTTTTACTTACTCATCCCCTGTGTTTTCAATTGTAATTTTATTCATATTGCAACAGCAATAAATCAGACAATTAAAGTGACTTGGTGTGCAGTTCATTCAAACCCTCCTCCTGTGTGGTCCGAATCTGCTTCTCTCTGTGAAGCCGCACGCGAATCTCCCGGATTCTATACGCCCAGCTACGCTTGGGCAGAAACGAGCATAGCGCGCGAACATTTAGTCCTTTGAGCCGGATCTGCTGGGAGAAGGGGTGAGTGCTGTGCAGTGAAACCCGAATCGGACTTGTGTTTCGCAGAACATTCGGCAACGCGGAAAAAAGTGACCTTTCCGGGCCTTCTTTGTGGTGAGAGTGATTGTGATTGGTATAATTCGGGCGAAAGCTCAGTTAGCCGCGATAACGACGACAAGTTCAAGGCTGCGACTGAGAGCACATGGCAGAGCGGAAACGCGAGCTGCCCTACCGACACGCGCTCGCTGCCTTATCCACTGTGTCCTTCGACCGGGTTCCGAAGTCGCCGGCAGAGGCGCTGATTTACTGCAGCGCGGCGGTGCGACGAGTGCTCCAAAACAAACATCTTTCTTCGAGGTCAACGTAACCTCACTTGGGCTTGTCCGCTCTTCTACGCCGCCGGCTTGTCTGCCTGCATTGAAAGCTTTTTCTGCCTCCCAAATCCTGCCTAATTAGCTGCAACGATGGGAGACAAGAGTATTTTAAAGCAGACGTCAGAGGGGCATCTAATACTCAACTTCATCACCAACACGGACAAGACTGCAGCCGCTGCCCAGACCGTGGAGGTACTACAAGGACGCTTGAACTTGCTGGACTCCTACTGGAACAAGGTTCTCAATCGACATTCGGACCTGGATCCTACCGCGAAGGGGTTGGAAGACTATCCATACTTCACAGGGGATGCCTTCAGTCAGTTCGAAGAGGCCTTTGTCCTCGCCAAGGCTGAGCTGCAGAGGCGACTCACTGCAAAGTTGCCTGCTACCCATGGACCCCCAGTAAATGCTGTAGGAACAGTACAGGACGGTTCTGCAGCACAGTCTCGTCTCCCCCAATTAGTCTTACCTCGGTTCAGTGGCAAGCAGCTCGAGTGGAACACATTCAAGGAACGCTTCAGCTCGATGTTAAAGGATGTAGCCTCGATCGCCCCTGTGGTGAAGTTGCAGTATCTGCTGTCATGCTTGGACGGCCCGGCAGCCAAGCGTCTCGGTAATATGGAGGTGACTGGAGCCAACTTTGCTGTCGCTTGGGCTAGCTTAGAGAAAAGGTTTGACAACGGCAGAGTGAGAATGTCTGCGAGGATGTCTAGACTCCTCAGTCTGACTCCAGCAAGTCAGAAGTCATCAGCGGAGTTGACTCGACTACTGGATGAGTTATAGGAAGGAGTGCGAGCCCTAAGATTTCTTGGTCGGCCAGTCGAGCATTGGGACGACTGGTTTGTGGAGACCCTATCCTCTCGACTGTACCCTGCTACCAGAGAGGATTGGGAAAAGTCCTTGGAAGGCACTGCAGGCTTCCCCACCTACCAGCAAATGGTGGGCTTCCTAAAGAATAGAGGGGGTCCCTTGGAAACAGCTCAAACACAGCTGATCCAGCCCAAGTTACAGTCAACAAAAAATGCTGAAGCCCGACAACTCGGTCTCTGCTTTCCACACCTCATCTACAGGAGGCTCTACAGGTGGAAAAGGCCAAAAGAATAGAGGAGGATGCAGCATGTGTCATGGACTTCATTTTTACAGCTGGATGGCTCTTTGAGGAAGGAACACGTTGAAACTGCCAAGCTGTGTATCAACTGCCTCAGCCCCAAACACATGGTGGCTCACTGTACCTCCAAGGGAAGGTGCTCAACTCCAGGATGCCAAGAGAAGCACCACTCACTGCTTCATGCCTCCCGGAGTAACTCGTCAGATAAGAAGCAGGAGTCCACTGCTCCGGCAAACCCTGTAGTCTCTCAGGTATCCTCTCATACGACTCAGGTGAGTGAGCAATTCAAATCTCAGCCCGTCAAGCAGGTGCGAACAACCCTTCTGGACACCGCTTGGGTTATTTTAAAGTCCTTTGAGGGAGCCTCTCTCTCTGTGCGAGTCTTAATTGATCCAGTCTCTGAAGGCTCTTTCCTTACCGAGAGAGTAGCTCAAGCCCTCAACTCAAACAAGAGGAAATCTCCAATTTTCATCAGCGGTGTTGGTGGAGTAAACAACATAGCTTCTAAATTCACCACTGAGGTGATTCTTTACTCTACGCAGAGCACTGACTTTGAATTGAGTTTTACAGCGCTGATATTGGGCAGCTTAACCTCAATTCTACCCAAGGAGAGGTGCGGAGGAGGAAGTTGGCCAGACATCCAAGGTTTGGAATTGGCTGATCCTGCCTTCTACGAGCCAGCACACACTGATTGCATCCTGGGAGCTGATGTCTACCCTGCACTGGCTGCTACCCGGCATACGCAAGGGTGCTACCGGCCAGCCTATCGCTCAGCAGACCTCTCTAGGATGGATTTTGACTGGGCCAGCCGTCGGCGACGCCAACCGCAGTGCTTCTACCATCTACAGTCATCACACGATGACTTCCACCACCAGTGACCTAGTCAAGAGGTTTTGGGAGATCGAAGAGGTCAAGTCTACGTCACCTCCGTCTGCTGAGGAGCAGAAGTGCGAGGCGCACTTTCTCCAAACTCATCGCTGTGACGCAACAGGCAGATACGTGCTACGTCTGCCATTCAAGGACAACGTCGAACTGGGAGAGTCGCTACGGACTGCTCAGGCCCGTTTTCTTCAAGTGGAGCGACGCCTGCAGTCTAATCCTGCGCTTAAACACACCTACAATCGCTTTATCAGCGAGATAGAGGAGCTTCGCCATGGAGAGGAGGTGCCGGTCAACGAGCTCACCAGTTCTGCCTGCTACTATATGCCTTATCACGCGGTGCTTAAGCAGGAAGGATCAGGCAAATTAAGAGTCGTGTTCAACGCCTTACAGCCCACCAGCAACGGAACCTCCCTCAACGACTGTCTGCACGTCGGTTAGAAGCTACAAGCTGACATAGGAGATGTCATCACACGTTGGCGCATGTATCTAGTAGTTTTCACTGCAGACATCGTCAAAATGTTCCGGCAATTCAAGCTGGACAAGCGAGATCAAGATTGGCTTCGCATCGTCTGGAGAGACTCACCACAAAAGGCTCTACGAGTACTCCGTTTGCGCACGGTGGTCTACGGTACAGCTTGCGCCCCCTTTCAGGCCAATCGTGCCATAATGCAGCTCGCTAAGGATGAAAACGCAGATTCTACGCTCCAATATTTATGTGGACGATATCCTGGCAGGAGCTGACAATCTCGAGGATACGCTTCACGACCGAGACGAACTTATCTCCACACTTCAGTCGGCAGGCATGGAGCTGGACAAATGGTCGGCGAATCATCCTGACATGCTCAACAAACTGCCACATGCGGACACAGAGCTCCGAGAATTCAGCGCAGATGACGTCGTGACTACGCTCGGATTGCGCTGGAATCCTGCAGCTGACTCGTTCTGCTATCGTGTCACACTGCAGCCAGAGGTCAGCGCTGTGACGAAGCGCTGGATGCTATCGGAAATCGCTTGGATCTACAACCCCTTGGGATGGCTTGCTCCAGTCGTAATCATTGGAAAAATCTTGATCTAGCAGCTTTGGATTGCCGGCACCGACGGGGATCAGCCCGTCCCGGATCAAACTCTCTCATCATGGAATACACTTCGAGAGCAGCTACCAAGCCTCGAATTGATCCGCACCCCTCGCTGGATGGGTACTCGCACCAGTTCAAGTTGGTACATTCATGGATTCGCCGATGCGTCTCTTCACGCTTACGCTGCGGTTGTCTATTTAGTGACGAAAACGGATCATGAAGGGGTCAGGTCCGCGCTGCTGACGGCAAAGAGCAAGGTGTCTCCCATCAAGACCCTTAGCATACCGCGAATGGAACTCTGCGGTGCTCTACTTTTGGCTCGCCTTATAAACAAGGTCTTGACGGCATTAAAACCTCAGCCATCCGGGATCTACTGCTGGTCTGACTCGCAGGTCACATTAGCTTGGCTCAGCAGCCCACCTTCAAGATGGACTACCTTCGTAGCGAACCGCGTGAGCGAGACTCTTACCACCCTGCCGGGAGCCTCATGGAACTACGTGAAGACAGGTGAAAACCCAGCTGACTTCGCCTCTCGTGGCATGATGCCTCTCAAACTGGCTGAGCAGCATCTATGGTGGAAAGAGCCGACATGGCTAACGACACGTTGGAAGCAGTGGAGTAACTCTCAGCCCGCGCACACGACAGTCATCGAGGAGCGCAAGAGCTGCGCATCTTTCGCGACACCTCTCAACCGCACGGACGCAATGCCAATTGAGGAATGGCTGCAGAACGTGTCTCACATCTACACAGCAATTAGAGCAATTGCCTACGCACTGAGATGGCCGGGCCGACATCGATGAGCTGCAGGAATCGGCACATCCTCCGCATATGAGCTGCAACGTGCTGAACGAGCCCTCATCTCTGCGGTCCAGAGAGAGAACTACGCTGTCGACGTCGAACGCTTACAGGGTCATCGCCTGGTCTCAAGAGCCAACCCGTTGAAGCGACTCGTGCCCTTTCTCGATGAACACGGCCTCATACGCGTCGGAGGGCGTCTGCAGCAGACAATGCTTCCTGATACGGAAAAGCACCCCATCGTCGTGCCTTGCAGCAGCCGCGTCGCCGAGTTGCTCATTCGTGACACACATATCCGCACTCTACACGGCGGACCGCAGCTCGTCACGAGTTACCTGATCCGAACCTACTGGCTGGTGCGCTCTCGCAATTTAATAAGGAAGGTTGTTCGTCAGTGCTTGAGGTGCACTTGATTCAGAAGTCAACCGCAGATACAGCAAATGGCCCCGCTGCCCGCCGTCCGAGTGACTCCAGCGCGACCCTTTACAACCACCGGACTGGACTACGCCGGCCCGTTCCTGATTCGCACTTCGAAAGGGAGTGGTCAAAAGGCCTACAAGGGCTACGTAACCATCTTCGTGTGCATGGTAACAAGAGCAGTGCACATCGAAGTGGTGTCGGACTACACGTCGCAGATGTTTCTCGCCGCCTTTAAGAGATTCACATCCCGACGCGGACTCTGCAGCATCGTCTACAGCGACAACGGAACCAATTTTCAAGGAGCACACGCCGAGCTGCAAAGGCTTTTTAAAGCTACAACAAAATTCAGCCAAGAGGTCAGCGAAGCTGTCGCTAAGGATCGGGTCAGCTGGCGGTTCATCCCACCACGGGCGCCTCACTTTGGCAGTCTCTGGGAGGGAGGAGTGAAAGTCTTCAAGCACCATCTGCGCCGTGTCATCGGAGAGGCCAAGCTTACCTACGAGGAGTTTTCAACACTCGCCACGCAGATCGAGGCCTGCCTCAATTCGGCCTTTGGCACCACTCAGCAACGACCCAGAAGACATCGCCGCACTGATGCCTGGGCACTTCCTCATCGGCACGGCGCTGACGTCACCACCAGAGCCCTTTGAAGATATATCTGTTACAGGTACACCACGGTTCAAATGGACGACGACGATGCGGAACCACTTTTGGAAACGGGCAGGCAGAAGTTCTACGTCTCCTTCAACAACGACAGAAGTGACTAAAACCGACCGCCGAGGTTCACGAGGGCGATCTCATGCTTCTGACTGACGAGTTACAGTCGCCAACGAAGTGGGCGCTTGCACGTTTGCTAAGCTTCATCCGGGCCCTGACACGCCTAACACGAATATTAACGCTGCGCACCGCCACCACTACGCTTCAGCGACCCCTGGTAAAGGTTATTCGCCTTCCGATTGACACCGACCCCGACCTAAAGGTGGAATCAACTTCATCCCCGGAGTCAGCTGCCAGTGCAGCATCCAATCCACTCACGGCGGGCGGTACAGGACAACTGTGAAGTCGACAAGAATTAATTTCAGGCCTTCAACACAAAATTGTTATTGTTCCTTTTTTCTCTCTACTTTTCATAACTATACAATCTATTCTAAGCGTCTACTCTAGCTTTACCTGCTGAACTAACTCTGGTACCCCCCTTTTTTCAAATTTTTACCTTTTCTTACTTCCGACGATAATTTCGTTGCCACAACGAGGCTGGCGGTATGTCGCGGCTGATCATACGAGAGTCAGCGACTGGGATTGACCAGTGCTTGACTCATCAAGCAATGGTCAATCACAGTGTCACCCCCACCCTCGCGTCTCGTGACGCAAGCCCCGCGGCATAATAATGAGCTGCGCGCCGGAAGCTCGGCCTCTTCCGCTCTAGCCGCGGCCCTAATCGGAGCATCTCCGAGCGATCTCTCTCCGCGAGTCTACCGGTCGCCGCGTGGTCGCGCTCTAACTTTTACTTACTCATCCCCTGTGTTTTCAATTGTAATTTTATTCATATTGCAACAGCAATAAATCAGACAATTAAAGTGACTTGGTGTGCAGTTCATTCAAACCCTCCTCCTGTGTGATCCGAATCTGCTTCTCTCTGTGAAGTCGCACGCGAATCTCCCGGATTCTATACGCCCAGCTACGCTTGGGCAGAAACGAGCATAGCGCGCGAACATTCAGCAATAGGAAATGAAATCAGCCAAAAAGGAGTCTACGCACATTCTACGAATTATAAATAATATTTTAATGCAAACAGAACTGTCATTAAGCAAGCCGTTTCAAAATTATTTGAAAAATCAAATTTACATTAGATGCTATAGCAGAGAATATAGAGAATTGTCGGTACAGTAGAGCGCGGATATTATGTTCGGCATACCCTTAAACTAAGCTTAATTTTTTTAAAAATCAATAATTTCTTTTTTTTTAATTGTTACTCAATTTTATGTTTTTTAAAGATTAATTAACAACATAAAGTCCAAAAAAAGTTTTTTTAAAAATTTCCAAAATTTGAAAAAAAAATTGATAAAAATTGAAAAATAATATTTTATTTGTTTTTAAGAAAATCAAAGTTTCTGAAAAAAATTTTGATTGATGACCGAATCACCATTGGCATTAGCGTTATCCAAAGCATACCACGTGGAAGTTGCACGGTCGGATTTATGCTTCTTTTGTGTTTACGCACGTATGTTAATATGCTCCACAACAATTCAGACCCTGTGGTTTGTCGTCTCAACAAAATTTTATGACTTCAAACACATTTTCTAAAGTGGGTAAGCATATGTGTTTGCGTGTGCGTGTGTCGTGTTCAGTATTGAGTGTTCCCTCCCCTATCGCTAAAAATGACGTTATAAAATGACTTTATAAAATGACGTTATAAAATGACGTTATAATATGACGTCATTAATAACGTTATTGCTGAGGCTACAATTTTGGACCTTTTTTAACGTTATTCAATAATGTTATTTTCCGATTACAGTAGAAAACTCTATTTTAACGTTATTTCTAGATGTTAAATCCGCACATCAAATGACGTTATTCATTAATGAAGTGTAGATACGAAGAACGTCATTTTTACCATAAAAAATGTTGTACGGATTGTAACGTTATTTCCGCAATATACAGCATGCTTAGTAAATAACGCCATTTTTCCTAGCCCACACAACACAGATATATTGCAGCAATATCTTCACAATATTTCAATATCACTGGAATATTACAAGATGTACATAATATCGCCAAAATATTCCTTAAATATTAAATTGTGAGATATGACTTTGCAATATTGCTGCAGTACTATAGTGATACTGCTAATGGATATCTATCGAGCCTAATATTTCTAAGGTACTGCAAAAATATTTGAATGTAATGTATGTCAAAGAAATATTGTGATGATATTTCAGCAATCCTGCGTTGAAATATATCACAATAAAATATTACTGAGATATTCCATCTATATTAAGCAGAAATAATCGTCTTTAAAATATTCACAAAATATTTTAGCAATATTCAATTATGCTATTTTATTAAAGCTTGCAATCAAATATCATAATAATATTGCAAAAATAATGATCAGATGTATATCATGCAACAATATTCCCGCAATATCACAGCAATAATTTAAAGATGAAATGATTGAATATCACAATACAATATCACAGTAATACTGAAAGATTGTTGAATAAAGATTTATTCTACAGAAATATTCGTGCAATATTCCAACGACAATTCAAAGATGATGTGGTTTGAATATTCTAATGAATTGTTGCCATAATACTCTGAAAATATTAAATAGCAACGTATTATACGGAAGTCTTCGTGCATTATTGCAACAATAATTCAAAGATGAGGTGATTTGAATATCATAATGCAATATTACAATAATACTTCGAGAATATTAAGTAAAGTAATATCGTACAGAAATATTCCTAAAATATTACATCAACAAATTTAAATTAAATTATTTTGAATATCGCACTGCAATATTGGAATAATATTACGAGAATCGTGCAGGAATATTTCTACAATATTATATATATTGTTTACAGAATAATGTACAAAAATATTCCTTAAAAATTACATCAATAACTGAAAAAACATTTTGAATATCATATAGATGCAATATTCCTTACAATATTATTATTCTAAAATGTTAATTAGAAAATTGAGTGCACGAATATTTTTTTCATATTAAAATTTATGTATGCAGATGGACATATGCGACGTCCTGCCATGTGATACTAAATGTTATGATAGTTAAGTGAATAACATGCCGGAATTGTAATTTTTTGGATCGGTTCAAATCCCTTATCGAGCTTTTTTTACATCTTTTTTTTTTGTTAATAAATTAAGTTTTATTTATTTTATATGTGAATATTGACCATTTAATAATTTTAGTTTTCTTAATTTAATTAGCAAGAATACATTCAAACAATTTCAATGTATTTAACGTAGTCGCATTAAGTTTCAAGTATAAATTCTGAAAATCCAATGCAAAAAAGAATTAAATAATAAATTTTGTACAATAATTATTGTTTAATAATAAACGCTCTTTTTCTCATATAATGCTCAAACTCAATACTACAGATTTTGCGAATTTGTCTTAAGTGCGAAATAATAATATAATATACAATCAAGGACTCGTGGTCAAGTGGACTAGGTGTTGGACTCATAATCGGAAGGTCGCAGGTTTGAAAGAAAAGTTTTTTTCATTTAAGGGGATGCCGATCTTAATATATATTTGTATTTGTATTATCAATTTAAAATAAATTATAGTATAATTAATCAAATTGGTAGTATAAAAATTATACAGATATCCATGGAATATTTGTACAATTTCAATAGCAATATTGCTGCAATATTACAGAAACATCATTTTACAATACCTCTGGGTGAGTGTCGAAGACATAAAATATTTCTGCAATATTTGTGAAATATTACCGCGGCACTCGATATTGCAAAGGATATTCCAAAGTATTATTTCAATATTTCAGTGATATTGCTATAATGTATACATATATTGCTGTGACACTCGAGGCAATATTCCAAAGTAATATTTTAATATTTGTGTGATATTGTTGCAACATATCTGTGTTGTATGGGAGTTTTGTAGTGGCCAAAAAATTACGTTATTTTCCAATTACAGTAGAAAACTCTATTTTAACGTTATTTTTGCTATGAAATAACGTAATTTTCAGCTTTGTGGGGTATTTGGCTTGAACAATGACGTTATTTCTAGATCTTAAATCAGCACATCAAATGACGTTATTCGTTAATGAAGTGTAGATACGAAGAACGTCATTTTTACCATAAAAAATGTTGTACGGATTGTAACGTTATTTCCGCAATATACAGCATGCTTAGTAAATAACGTCATTTTTCCTAGTTTTGTAGTGGCCATTAACGTAATTTTCTTTTGGTCCGCTGAAGCAAAAAATTACGTTATTTTCGCAATGCACGTAGGTCCGTACTAAAAACGTCATTTTCCAAAATTCAAGGAAGTTTGCACAATGACATCATTTTTGCAAAGAGAATTCCCTGTGCGGAATAACGTTATTTATACGACCAAGAATCTCCAATAAACCATTAGAAAGAAAAATAATATTACAAACTGTGTATTATATATAATACCATTGTACTTCCCTATTGAAAAATCTTACGTAAGATCTTACGTAAGAACTTACGTAAGATCTTACGTAAGATTTTTCAATAGGGTTGTACTTCAAATGAATGGGAAAGTCTTTTTTCCAATGAATATTATTGTTACTTCGACAAGTGATTATAGTTCCCTACTGCAAAAATTCACGTGATAAGTCAAGTGTTATGTCAGGTGATAAATCACGCCAAAACGTCATCTGACTATGGTAGAAAAAAAACTAAGTCCGAATTTCTAAAAATCGTCTAAGTCCTTGAAAAAAAATTTTTTTGTAGAACCATGTTTTTAACGCGTTTTGGACCATTTCCTGTCGATATAAATTGTCGAATTTCGCGAGTGTTTTATGAGGTACCACATAAACTTACGTAAATTACATTAATGCCCACGCATTTTGCTCTTTTTGGTCAGCAATGGCAAAAATAAAAAATGCTCGGTGAGCAACGATTTATGCATTTTAGTGGAATTCCTAAATGAAACCGAGCCATCTAATAACAAACCTTTAACCAACACTGAATATTTGAACCAGCTAGTAAAAGGAAAATATTTGAATATTTCATCAGTCGTTTTATAAAATTATAAAATGCAAAATTCGAGCATCATCCAGCTAAAATGATACATGTAGATGGTAAGTAATATATTATGGATATTTATTTATTTACTCTTGTCAAGTAATTGTTTGTACAAAATACCAACTGTAAGCTTTCCTTGTTCATTTCTATATACGATGGGTCCATGGGAGAATAATTTTGAGCATATAAGTATCTAGAGTAAAGAAAGTCACTTGACAAGTTATAATAGGAAATACATAAGACTCAAAGGGAAAATACAATGTGTACAAGACAAATAATTGTAAGCACATAAAGATTTTTTGGTCAGCAATGGCAAAAATAAAAAATGCTCGGTGAGCAACGATTTATGCATTTTAGTGGAATTCCTAAATGAAACCGAGCCATCTAATAACAAACCTTTAACCAACACTGAATATTTGAACCAGCTAGTAAAAGGAAAATATTTGAATATTTCATCAGTCGTAGAAGAAGACAAAATCGTCAATTGAATTTACCATTCAACTGCGACTTTAGTACAGCTTCCAAAATGAAAATAAAATTATAAAATGCAAAATTTGATCAGCATCCAGCTAAAATGATAGCTGTAGGGGTTAAGTAATATACTGTAGATGTGTACACATGTATATATATATGTGTATATATATTTTTTTCTTGACAAGTGATTTTTTGTACAAAATACCAACTGAATACTTTCCTTGTTCATTTTTTTATACGAAGGGTCCATAGGCAACAAATTTTGAACATATAAGTATATATAGACTATAGAAAGTCACTCAACAAGCTATAAAAGGGAATTCAAGACACAAAGAAAGAAATTGGATTGACCGGTGTAAATATTTTTATCACCTGGACCCTTCGTATAAAGAAATCAACAAGGATAATCTTAATTTTGTATTCCGTACAAAAATTAGCAAATGATAAAAATATTGACACCGATCAATATAATTTATTTTGGTTTGAGTCTTGTATTCCCCTTTACATCTTAGCATGTGACTTTCTTTTCTCCAGATATTTATACTTTCAAAAATGTTCTCTAATGGGCCCATCGGCTAAAAAAATCAACAAGAAAGTCAGTTAGTATTTTGTAAAAAAAAATCACTTGACAAGCTATAAAAGGGAATACAAGACTCAAAAAAAAGAAATTATATTGACCAGTGTCAATTTTTTTAAGATTTACTAATTTTTTGTACGGAATATGAAATTAAGATTATTCTTGCAGATTTATATAAAGGGTCCAGGTGATAAAAATATTTACACCGGTCAATCCAATTTCTTTCTTTGTGTCTTGAATTCCCTTTTATAGCATATCGAGTGACTTTGTTTACAGAATACTAATTGAAGACTTTCTTGTTCGTTTCTTTATATGATGGGACAATAGGAGAAAATCATTGTACCTCTAAATATCTTGAGAAAAGAAAGTTAAGAGAAAATATTCTTCTGTGAGTAAATATCTTTATGTGCTTACAATTATTTGTCTTGTACACATTGTATTTTCCCTTTGAGTCTTATGTATTTCCTATTATAACTTGTCAAGTGACTTTCTTTACTCTAGATACTTATATGCTCAAAATTATTCTCCCATGGACCCATCGTATATAGAAATGAACAAGGAAAGCTTACAGTTGGTATTTTGTACAAACAATTACTTGACAAGAGTAAATAAATAAATATCCATAATATATTACTTACCATCTACATGTATCATTTTAGCTGGATGATGCTCGAATTTTGCATTTTATAATTTTATAAAACGACTGATGAAATATTCAAATATTTTCCTTTTACTAGCTGGTTCAAATATTCAGTGTTGGTTAAAGGTTTGTTATTAGATGGCTCGGTTTCATTTAGGAATTCCACTAAAATGCATAAATCGTTGCTCACCGAGCATTTTTTATTTTTGCCATTGCTGACCAAAAAGAGCAAAATGCGTGGGCATTAATGTAATTTACGTAAGTTTATGTGGTACCTCATAAAACACTCGCGAAATTCGACAATTTATATCGACAGGAAATGGTCCAAAACGCGTTAAAAACATGGTTCTACAAAAAAATTTTTTTTCAAGGACTTAGACGATTTTTAGAAATTCGGACTTAGTTTTTTTTCTACCATAGTCAGATGACGTTTTGGCGTGATTTATCACCTGACATAACACTTGACTTATCACGTGAATTTTTGCAGTAGGGAACTATAATCACTTGTCGAAGTAACAATAATATTCATTGGAAAAAAGACTTTCCCATTCATTTGAAGTACAACCCTATTGAAAAATCTTACGTAAGATCTTACGTAAGTTCTTACGTAAGATCTTACGTAAGATTTTTCAATAGGGAAGTACAATGGTATTATATATAATACACAGTTTGTAATATTATTTTTCTTTCTAATGGTTTATTGGAGATTCTTGGTCGTATAAATAACGTTATTCCGCACAGGGAATTCTCTTTGCAAAAATGATGTCATTGTGCAAACTTCCTTGAATTTTGGAAAATGACGTTTTTAGTACGGACCTACGTGCATTGCGAAAATAACGTAATTTTTTGCTTCAGCGGACCAAAAGAAAATTACGTTAATGGCCACTACAAAACTAGGAAAAATGACGTTATTTACTAAGCATGCTGTATATTGCGGAAATAACGTTACAATCCGTACAACATTTTTTATGGTAAAAATGACGTTCTTCGTATCTACACTTCATTAACGAATAACGTCATTTGATGTGCTGATTTAAGATCTAGAAATAACGTCATTGTTCAAGCCAAATACCCCACAAAGCTGAAAATTACGTTATTTCATAGCAAAAATAACGTTAAAATAGAGTTTTCTACTGTAATTGGAAAATAACGTTATTGAATAACGTTAAAAAAGGTCCAAAATTGTAGCCTCAGCAATAACGTTATTAATGACGTCATATTATAACGTCATTTTATAACGTCATTTTTAGCGATAGGGAAGAGTATTAAATATTAATATGCACTTTATAAAATATAAAACCTGTGTGTACGTGTGCTTGCATGTATTTTATCATTTTACAATAAATATGCTTTTCTTATACTTGTGATCTAAACAGTTATGATAGAACAAAGTTTAAGATAATTTGTTTTAAAAAAAGCATATGTACTCCCTGTTAAAAATATCCAGCTGGAAATCCAGGTGGATTTTCCAGCTGGCAACCCATGCATGGACTGGATTCCAGCTGGATTTCCAGGTGGATTTTTCAGCTGGAAATCCATGCATGGATTGGATTCCAGCTGGATTTCTGGGGAATGCAGGTGCAATTTATACCTTGATTTCGAATCAATTTAGGTGGATTTAATGGATATCCAGATGGAATTTCCACCTGGAATTTCCATCTGGAATTTCCACCTGGAATTTCCATCTGGAAAATCCATCTGGATATCCAATAAATTAACCTAGATTGATTCGAAATCAAGATATAAATTGCACCTGGATTCCCCAGAAATCCAACTGGATAAATTCAACCAAGGTTCCCCAGAAATCCAGCTGGAATTTCCAGCTGGATATTTTCAACAGGGCGAGTTTGTAAAAACGCGATAAGATATAAGAAAAACTTCGTAATAAGCACCTGGCTTAATTAATCTAGAATCATTAAGAAAACAAATCTTGAAAATTATTGATAAATCTTATTGCAGTAGAGTCATTTAACATGGATTGTAAAAAGAAGCATAAAAGGAATTTAAAACTCCACATGTCGAAAATTACTTCAGAAACAAATATAGAAACACTTGATAATACGCAAAAAAAAGCGATTTGATTGGGAAGTGGCGGTAACGGAGGAACTCAGGCATATTGACGACGATCAACGAGACATACAACTCGAACTCGACAAGTTGAGAACTTCTGAGAACGAGCCCACTATTAAAGAGAAATTAAATTATGCGTTAAAATTAATTACAGAAATGGGCGCAGATATTGATCAAATTAAATTCGCATTTTAAATTTAGAACAAGAGTTTCGATCTTTAGAGAACATGAATGCAAACTTTCAAATGAAATTAAATGCTTTAAGGGGGCTAGCCTGGGTTAAATTGCAAAAAATTCACTTTCCAGTTTAATAGGTATAACAATTGTATTCATCACTTTTGATTGCTGGAACTTTTTACACTTTAACTACTCGCGCAGTTTAAGCTATTTATTCATTATTAAGACCCAAACAGTGTTCTTTACCTCTATTATTGTTCCATCAAATACATTTAAAATTTTTATTTATTTGTCCACTTACCATAGCTTTTCTCTCATTAAAGTAACTTATATGTCACCGGACCAGGTTTAAAATACTCTTCATTACCTGCACTACAGATGTATCGGATCACTTTTCTGAAAAAAATTACATAAAAGGTTATTGTAGACACTTTTTGTCCATTTTCGTAAAAAATATTAGTAATTGCCTAATATTTTGGACAAAAAGTATCAAAACTGTAGAATAAATATATAAGCAAAGTTATTTTTTTGTTTTCTTTTCTCAGATAAATAAATATTAAGAGTAGTTTTTTAAGTGTAAACAAAGTGAATTTCATTTATTTCCGCATAGTGAAAAATCGTATTTACTATTTAAATGCCGCACAAAGGGGTTTCGAGCGCATTGAGCTCGTATCGATTTAGAATTGCGCGCGTATTGAGCGTTGCAACTTGGGGTTTCAACGGGCGTACTGAGCCCGTTCGCGAGTAGTGCTCCTGAACGTATTGAGTTCAGGGGCAAACGTAGCACCTCCTCCTACCCCATAAGAAACCCGATTGTTACAAGTATTAAATGAAACTTGCTAAAAAAATATTTATTTTAAAATAACCTTTAGAGAAAAAAAATATTCGAATTAATAATTATTATCGACAGTATCATTTGCGAATTGAGCAATTGATAGAGGGAAATGAGCGTTTTGAGCTCATAAAACACTAGTTTGGATTTGCGAATTGAGCCTATCCGTGAGTAGAAAAGGCAGGCGTATTGAACGTGTCTTTTAACGCGTCCTTTTTCCATTCCCGCACCATAGGAAATCCGAATGTTACAAGGCGCCCGAACAGGCTGTGGTGTGCGAGGGAATGTTAGGTTAGAGAAGTGTATACGTTAGTAGTATTATAATATAAGTGTATAAAAAAAAATTACGTTTCTTTATTGGGATTATTGATTTATTAGTCTATTTTTTTTTACAATTTTATTAAAATGCCGGATTGGAGGGTGGAGTTCGCGACGGAATTCAAACTTCGTGGCAAAATAGCCCAATTTGAGAGAGAAATAATAAATGTCAGCATTTTGGGGGAGGAATGGAACAGGGAAATAATAAAATTAAGGGAAGAAATAGAGGAAATAAAAGCAGAAAGGTCCGTATTGAGAAAGGAAATTCGAATAAATAGAGCACGCGAAATAAAGCATCTAACAATAGATTTGGAAAAAATTCAATGTCCCATCGAAAAAAAATTCTTTAATAACGAGTTTATCTACATTTTGCACGGTGTTTAGTCCTTTATAAATAAAAAAATTTTAGATCAGATTTTGGTATAAGATCTCACGTAAGAACTTACGTAAGATCTTACGTAAGATTTTTCAATAGGGCTATACTCTCGCGCTACGGAAAAGTAATTTTAAGAACAAATTGTATATAAATTTTGCATATGTATATAAAAAATTAAATTGTTCTGTCCAAAATATTTTATTTTTAATTCCTTTTTTTAAAGCTGTCATACTTTTCGGAACGTATTATAATTATTCGCATATAATTAAATATGCAGGCATTTAATAATAATAAATGTAACTAGTAAAAATTTTATTTTTTAGGAAATATGAATGATTTGTCCGATCACTACAGAAGAATATGCTCTTCAGAGACGCTATTTTCTAAAAATAAGGGATATTTTTTTGAACTTTCGGAATCTATTAAGCAATTAGTTGGTACATCTTACATTATAGAAGAATATCACAAAGTTAATGTTAAAATAAACTATGCTTTTCAAACATTTATAAACTGCAATTTACACAGAGTAGTTGTTCCCCTATTAAATAAAATGTCTGCAGATCACCAAAATAAAAATGCATCAAGTTCAAAGAGGAAGAGGCAGTCTTGTATTACCAGCTTCGAAAAAAATGCGAAATCGGATAATCTGCTTCAGCAATTAAATAATGCAGTTCTACAGGCTCCAGAAATTGGTAATATTATTTTTATTTTTGTAATAATATAAATTGCGCCACGCACACGCCTCTGCTCAGCTAGGCTTCGGTTGTCGGTCGCTCAGCACTCTAGAAGTGTGGCCCCGGTTGAAAATAGAAACGTTGAAAAAAAGGTTTCTAATCAACGTTTCAAAACCTTGAAAAAACGTTGATTTACCTTGATTTTCAACCTTTTTTTTCAACGTTTCCTAGGTTAGCGATGTAAACGTTAATTTTCTTCCTTTTTTTGAAAATTTTTGAAATCATGAGGCGCGGTAGCGCCTCGAGGCAAGTCTGAGTTTTCGAACGACGAGCGCTCGAGGTCGCACCGCTACCTCTATATACGTTGATATTGGCCTTTTTCCCTGTACATCATTTTTGTTTTTACATTTATACATGTTTTATTTGGTCATATATGTTATATGACGTTTTTTATTGTAATATCTATCCCTAATCTTTGATGCACTAAAAGTTTTATGCAAAAAGAGACATTATTTAATTTAATATTCATGTGTCGTTTTTGTTGGCCTCATTTTTCTTTTCAATAAATTTTCAAGACATCTAGGTTTTTTCCAGCCCCTAGCTAGTTATTTTTTTTCATTTACTATTACTACTATATCTATATATACGGCTTCAAAGCGCTATTGTGCATCTTGTTTTGTAAACAGCGAAGCGCTACTGCGCATCTTGTTTTGATTTTGATTTTGACACGTCAAGAGGTTTAGTTTTATGGTTTACTCTAAGAAGCAAGTATTGAGATTGAGATCATATAATAATAAACTCATGACACTAAACCTGAATTGGGACAGATCGATGCAAAACCATTCTCGATCTGAGGTGATTACTAAGAGCAGAACTACAGAGCAACCCAGAAAGGAAATTCACCAAGTATGTATAAGCAAGGAAAGACCAATTCATGGACGAGCTGGAAAAGAAGGTCTCGCGAATCAAGTAGTTGTGCAAAAGCCAAGTTTTAATCGATCAGCTAACAAAGATATAAATGAGAATTTAAAACAAGATCCGATTAATAACACTGATGAAGGTTATGGAAAAATTCAAGAAAATACTCATACAAGTGAGCAGTTTTTTAATCAACAGAGATGTAGGTATGACAGTGTTCAAAATATTGCAGAGAATAACATATAATATGCCATTTATTTATAAATCCGTACATCATATTTTCCGAGTCTCTCTGCTTAATCCACAAGTTGTTTGAATTTGAACTCGAAGACTCGTTTAATACCTCGGTTCAGTTTTAACTAATCATCGAGTCGCAACAGCTCTTTATTGCATAATTATCAAACTACCATCGACACGTTTCTCTTTGAGTACTTTTTTACTGGGGTTTTTCTTATCATTAATTGTTTATTTGCTTTTCACTTAAACTCGTGTTTTTTATTTAATTATTTGTTTTTTTTGCTGTTCATGAATATTGTTGATGCAGCGCCAGTTGATCCCGTTTGTGCGACTTGTATGCCAGTCTTTATTTTGTTTTATTTATCTTTTTTGCTTACAGAGAACATCTCTTCCACATTAAAAGTATCAGTTTAAAACTAAAATTTTACACACAATTCGAATTGATCGTAATAAAACGAACGCTTAGGTCGTTAGGTATATGTTCGAACGTTAGTTCAGTGGCAGTGTCGGGTATTATATTATACAAGACATTAAAGTTTCTTCCAGAAAAAATGTCAACTTAGATAACAACTTAATGTGTACGACATTTCGCGCCTGAAATGCATAATTTATAATTTTAAACGTCACTTTTATAAAGTCGTAAAAATGATTGCCGATGAAAAAGATAAAAGGTTATTAAATATCGAACTGCATCGGACTGAAAATTTGTAAGATAGTAAATTCTATAGAAAAATTAATTAACGAACGCATTGGCGATTTGCACTCTAGTAACGATTCTTTCATAAGTAGTATCAGCAGTATTGTTTTATAGTAGCATAGTAATATGATTATTTAAGAAAATGTAGACTTGTTTTTTATTCATTAGTCGTCCTTTTCATAGGTCGCCTTTTCAAACAATCACTTTAATAGGAGATTTATTGGAAAAAAATGTCTACATCGAATCGCGTAAAGTAATAATATAAACATCCAATTATATTTTACCTTGTGGCACTTGTATTATAAAGAATTTTGACAAGTGTCTGTCAGTTTTTAAAACAATATATTATCGTAATTTAGACTGGTTGTGATTAGATTTCTAAATGTAATGCTTTCCTCTTGGTAATTTTGATATTGTTGAAATTTCATAATCGTGTCTCATTTCCAATGCCTTAAACTAATCATTTATAAACTTATCTAAAGATGCGATTGCATTTTTGTCTACGCGCTATATTTCGTCTTTCAATAAATATTACAGTTATTTACATATTGAGTTGCAAAAACTCATCGAACATTATTTTTCTTTCTCTACCGTAGAATTAAAACCGGCACGAATATACGTTTGCGGTAATTTTATCGTGTACAATACTTTACCACTTATAGAAAAACTTAAGTTAGAAAATAACGGTCGTTTCGGCAATAATTCGTTCCTGGAGACATAAAAACTGCAGTAAACTTTTTGACTCGAGTGAAAAAAGTCAAATCAAATGAATTTTTTTGTCATTCGTATTTGTCCTCGAAATGATTTCTCTTCCTTTGTTTCCTGTTTGATCGGGCATTTAGACAAAGAGTATCACATTTTACACATTTACTCCATAATCTTATTAAGTCTATGCTTCATCTTTTCTCGCTTTTTATGTATATGTACAGTTTGGCCAAGTGATCTGCGTAATGTATTAATTGAAAAAAATTGTTAAACCTTGCTGATTCGTTGCAAAAGTTTTTATTGTTAATTGATTTTTTCGCCTCGCTATCGGATTCATTATGTTTGATGGTTTATTTGGATTCTTGACTCGCGATACCGTATCTTCAATTTTCTTCATTACTGACCGTACATAACAAATGAATTGTTAATTTTATACTCACTTTGCATGTATTTTTATGTAAATTTTGGAAAGTTGAAAGATATTTTATTTTATTTTCAAATAAAAAAATTTTATTCAAATAAATATTTGTACAAAAATTTTTCTTAATCATCACACTTAAGATTCTTAGGAGACGCAAATAATTTGGATTATTCTAAATTACAAATGATAAAACAATATACCGAAAAATATAAAATTAACAATATATATTAAGACCTTTCAAGATAGGCGTACAGTTTACTTCGCAGCTTTTGCTAAAAATATTTAGTTTGTTTTTAATTACTATTAATATTAAGATATTGACATACTTACTTAAAAAAATATAAGATACGTATTTTCTTTCTTACTTTCAAGTTTAAACTGCAATATACTTATTTACATTTTTGAACATAAATTTTTATGCGATAAAAATTTGTTAAGTTTTACTTGAAACAAATTAAGGTTTAATGTAAAAGTGAGTTATTCTTTATATTAAGAATAGAATTAAACTACTTTTGCATTGCAGATAAAAATTTAGAAGACATTTTTATATCTGGTAATTAAACTGATAAATTTAAGTGAAATTTCTTACAATTTTTTAAGTTTAATAAAAAAACTAATGAAAGTATTGTATTTACTTTCTTACGAAAGTATAACTGAAGGCAAGTCTGAGCTTTCGAACGACGAGCGCTCGAGGAGCACTGCGGCCTCTATAGCGTTTGTCTCTATATAAGTTGATTTTTATAAAACACGTGAAAGTATTGAAATCAATTGATAATATATAGAGTCAAGTCTAATACCTGTCAAGCTCTTATTACTAAACTTACAAACACTAAATTTCGGAGCTTACTTTCATTGGCAATCACAATATATTAAAGTAGTGAAAGTATTGAAATCAATCGACAATATAGAGTCAAGTCTAATGTTTGTCAAGCTTCTATTACTAAAGCGAAAAACCCTAAATTTGGGAGCTTACTTTCATTGGGAATAAAAAAACCACAGCCTTCATTCACTTAATATTATATCAAAGAATATAATAAACCAGTGACTTGCGGGGTTCCTGTAAATTAAAGAAACAAACATACAATTTAAGGGCTTTTTAGCCTAGCCAAAGGCGAGGTTGACTTACGTATTTCGATCCGTGGCATTTTTTTTATTTTTCTTTTCGATCGGGATCCAAGAGGAAAAGTTATGGTTTCATTTCGCTAGGTTGAAAAATGATTTTTTAGTTTAGCGGTATGAAACCATAACCTTTTCTCCCGGCGCCTGATCAAATAAAGAATGCCTCAAAACACACGTTTGTCACCCTCGCCTTCGGCTCGGGTACCAATTTACGTTTGATCTGGGAGCATTTCTATTTTACCTCCCTTTTTACGGAACCCCGCAAGTCACTGGTTTATTATATTCTTTGATATAATATTAAGTGAATGAAGGCTGTGGTTTTTTTATTCCCAATGAAAGTAAGCTCCCAAATTTAGGGTTTTTCGCTTTAGTAATAGAAGCTTGACAAACATTAGACTTGACTCTATATTGTCGATTGATTTCAATACTTTCACTACTTTAATATATTGTGATTGCCAATGAAAGTAAGCTCCGAAATTTAGTGTTTGTAAGTTTAGTAATAAGAGCTTGACAGGTATTAGACTTGACTCTATATATTATCAATTGATTTCAATACTTTCACGTGTTTTATAAAAATCAACTTATATAGAGACAAACGCTATAGAGGCCGCAGTGCTCCTCGAGCGCTCGTCGTTCGAAAGCTCAGACTTGCCTTCAGTTATACTTTCGTAAGAAAGTAAATACAATACTTTCATTAGTTTTTTTATTAAACTTAAAAAATTGTAAGAAATTTCACTTAAATTTATCAGTTTAATTACCAGATATAAAAATGTCTTCTAAATTTTTATCTGCAATGCAAAAGTAGTTTAATTCTATTCTTAATATAAAGAATAACTCACTTTTACATTAAACCTTAATTTGTTTCAAGTAAAACTTAACAAATTTTTATCGCATAAAAATTTATGTTCAAAAATGTAAATAAGTATATTGCAGTTTAAACTTGAAAGTAAGAAAGAAAATACGTATCTTATATTTTTTTAAGTAAGTATGTCAATATCTTAATATTAATAGTAATTAAAAACAAACTAAATATTTTTAGCAAAAGCTGCAAAGTAAACTGTACGCCTATCTTGATTTATATTACCTTTATCATTAAATGATACGTACATATCGCTCATCTAGAAAACGTTGAAAATCAACATTTACATTGTTCACCTAGGAAACGTTGATAAAATGGTTGAAAATCAACGTTTATATCGCTCATCCAGGAAACGTTGAAAAAAAGGTTGAAAATCAAGGTAAATCAACGTTTTTTGAAGGTTTGAAACATTGATAATCAACCTTTCGGAAAAGTTGATTAGCAACCTTCTTTTCAACGTTTCTATTTTCAACCGGGGCGGTATCCGGGAAGTTGGCAAATAAGGAGTGATTCTTTTAGATACATGAGCAACCAACGAGACTACTTGAATGAACAACGTGGAAATGTAAAATGAACAAAGACTTCAGGCAATATTACCTCAAATGACTAAATACACGGAGAGGGAAAGGCGCGTCCCTAGCGCTCGCATTGGGAAGCTTTACCGCGCTCTCGTATAGGCCGCTAGGCGGCGCGCATGAACCTCCTTTTACCGTGCAATGCACCGAGAAAGACCCTTCGTAAATGCTCGGCTTTTTGACGCGCATATCACTTGAACAGGCTATGGCTAGGCTATACGTAGGCGTACTTTTGACGCGCATTGAATATCGAAATATGGATATTAATGATATGCCAAATGTTAATTTTAGTGAAAGAGTGCAGGATAATTTAAATAATTTATCGAATATGGAAAAGGCATATTCCCAAAGTAAGTATATAATTTTTCACCAATAAGATTATATTTTTAATCTTATTTTCATTAAATTTTTAATTAAATTAATTAATTTAATTTTTTTTAAACTTATACTTTTTGCAGCTGAGCGCAATAAATGGTTATATAAGTTATTAGCGGCGAAAGATAACCTCATGGGCAGTATAATATTAGTAATATATGCCAAAACTAAAGATATTACTGCTTACAGAAGAACTTTAGTTAGAATGATTATGATAAATATGATTTTTTTTTAATATGTGTTATTTATTTAACCGTTTATAAATGAGAAAATTAGCCGGTAGCCGGGCAGCGCGTCGGGAGAAGTGCTATAGGCGTCAAAATGCCGCGCATAATTGCAGCCAGGAAAGCCGTGCAATGCGGGATCCTAGTCAGCGCATTGCACGGCGAAAAGAGGTTTGTGCGCGCCGTCTAGCGGCCTATATATGCGGGTGCTGGCGATGCGCCTTCCTCTCTCCGGTACAATCCAGGTCTTGAGGAGTTACGTGTAACATGGGTGCATGAGTCGGGTACCCCGAACGCGTCCTAACACGTCCGTGCGAGGTCGCGCGCCTGAAAACTACCAAACCTCTCTTGGGTGCACACTACTACCTTTTCAGGGGTTTTGTTGAGCGCAGGACGGCTTGTAGACGCTATCGGGTCAGGAATGATCCGCTCCGTCTAGTTTATCCTCTGTGCCAGGGTATGGGTTTGTCCAAATAGCCACAAGTGGAAGTAAGTGGATGCACCATCTTCAGGACGCGATTTCTGCGGCCAGCGCTCCGCTGCCAGCACATACAATTTGTTCGTTAAAATCGCCTCTGCCCACCACCTCGACAAAATACACACCATCATTCAGGAATGATACACTGAACACATGATTTTCTTTTCTCAATTATATGTATTTCAGCCTCCTTTTTCCGGGAATACAATTGTTCGTATGGGAGTGTATGTGGCCCGGTGGTATGAGGCGGGAGTTATTGCGGGGAATGTTTCGCGGAAGAAAATACTCGGAAAAGGTATGCGCGGGGTTCACCGTCTCATTTAATTATCTCGTACTTAACAACATTTATCCTCTTGAACAATTTTTCGCGACTTTCAAGATCGAATTTTAAAGAAAGACTTATGAGTGCGTGCAGACGCCGAATTTGTCGAGCAGCGTCCGTGACGTCACGCACGTAGTCGGCCGTCCGCCTTTCCATCCTTTGCCGCTCTTCCCTCTCTCTCGCGCTCGACTTCTCTCTCTTTGAGTACCGCCTGCTAGCTCTCCGCTCACCTCTCAGTCTCGCTCTCTTTCTCTGTCTCGCGGGTGATGTATGTAAGTGTGCGTGTATTTGTGATGTGCGGAGCCGCTGATTCGGGCGGTGCTGGCTTCGCCGGTGATCTTTATCATGGCAGCGTTGATCAACTGGCCGCTGTTTTTCCTGCTGCCTTAGAGGCCTGCATGGCATACTTCCCAGCGATGAGGCATCGACAGCTCCTGGGGCATCAAGCTCGCCCGGGTTGCCGTACCCGCTTGTGTTCTCTCTCTCGCACGCATGGTTCTGCTAGCATGGCGCGTTGTTTGCTTCACGTCTGTCACTCCAAAGAGGTTCTAACAGGGCAGAAAAGCTTGACTTTAAACAAATTATTTAACGTCGACCTTACATTTCTCCGAGAGACAGAGCTGAATCACTGTGTGTACTTGACATGCAAATGCAATGTCACTTATTATTTAAAAATGTATATGATAAATAGAATTTTTTATCTCACATTGCCTCCAATATAAATTTTTAAATAACAATTGTTATACTGTTTACAAGTTACTTGTTAGTGTTAGTTTCTCTGCTCGGTGGCATGTGTCAGGGAGATGAGTACGCGATGCCGTTCGTTAGTCTCACTCTAGCTGAGAACGTTAAACAAAGTTTGGAAGATGCCTTCGCCAGAACAAGACACGGAACTTCTAGATGCCAATACTGATGATGTCTGGTTTACCGACAGTGGAGCATGCACTCATGTGTGCCACAGGAAAGAGTGGTTCATAGAGTATCAACCTAGAAATGATAGCGGCACTATCGTTCTTGGCGACAACGTAGAGTGCACTGTTGCTGGCGTGGGAACAATCTTAGTTAATAGACTACTTCGAGGCAGAAAAATCGAGATGCGCATTGAAAATGTTTTGCATGTGCCTAGACTTAAGAAAAATTTACTCTCTGTGGGTCAGTTTACATCGAGAGGTTATGAATTCAAACTCAAAGATGAACACGTGGAACTACTTGCTAACAATGAAGTTATCGCAACCGGAGTGAAGCAATCAAATTAAATATATCGGATGTTCTTCCAAGTCATTAGACCAGTGAAAAACGAGATTCATTTAACCGAAACGAGCATGCAAATATGGCACGAACGACTTACGCATCTCAATGTCAGAACACTTAAAGAATTAAAAACAACAAGCATGATCCAAAGAATTAATTTTCGAGAAAAAGAAGAATTCTTCTGTGAACGGTGTCTAAATCTCATAAACTACCGTCTAAAAACAAGGCTGATCGTGTCACATTACCAGGCGAGTTCTTTCACATTGACGTCTGTGGTCCTATGCCAGTGGCGTCAGTAAGTGATGCTAAGTACTATGTGTTATTTAAAAATGACAGTACGAACTATAGAGTAGTTTATTTTCTTAAACACAAGTCTGACGCAGCAGAAAAATTCGAGGTGTTCGAAAAACTTATATCTAATCACTTTGGTAGAACCATGAAGACATTACGCACTGACAACGAAAAATGTTACATCTAAGAAGAAGAAATTGGAAACCGAAAATAAACGATTCAGTATTGAAGAAAGATTTCGTTTTATCGGACAAGGACGAAAATATTAATGCTAAATTACGTGAAAAATTTATTGGTCCATTTGTAATTAATAAAATAATCAGCCCGGTTATTTTTGATTTAAAAGCCAAAGAAGGTGCCATAATTCGCCATGTACATATTAAACGAGTTAAACCAAGGTGTCAGTGCACTGTGTATGTAGGTATATATATGTAAATAAGTAAATAATTGTTTCCAAATAAGACCGACAGGGTGGTCGAACCGACCAAGTAAATATATAGAGCGATCAATTCCCGAAAAGGCCAGCACTATTTAAAGAAATGGTACGCGAGTTCCACGAAAAATTTGAAAAGTGGCTCGCCGGCGTGGGATCCCCGCCTCAGGATGCACTTGTTGTGTAAAAGTTTTTTGCTTAATTTGTTAATACATTATTTCAATAAAAACGACGTCAATATTTTAGCTGTAGCATGGACTGGAATTGCAGCAAATTTATTAAAGCATGGTAAAACTGTTCATACAACTTTCAAGTTACCATTAAATACAATTGAGACAAGTACGTGTAATATAAAACCTAATACTTCATATGGTATGAGTATTAAATCTATTGAAGTTTTAATTTGGGACGAAATAAGCTTAGCGTCTAAATAAGCCTTCGAAGCTGTAGACAGATTATTTAAAGATTTGTGTTATAATAATGAACCATTTGGAGGAAAAATTGTGATAGTTTCGGGCGATTTTCGATAGACATTACCAATTGTAAGATACGGAAATAGAACACAAATAATTGAAAACTGTGTTAAAAAAGTATTTTATGGAACTATTTTCAGTGTAAATCATTAACAGAGAACAAACGCGTATCTGAAGATGATATAGAATTTAAATCCTGGCTTTTGGATGTTGGTGACGTTAAATATGCTACAAAAATTGAAGAAGATAATGAAATTGTAAAAATTCCTAAAGAAATGTTGTTAAACGGAAATATAATTGAAGAAATATTTGGTAATTCAATTAGTTCAAACAATCCAGACTTTTATGAATCTATTATATTAACGCCAAAAAAAGTTGATGTAATAGACATTAATAATAAAATACTAAATAAAATGACAGGGAAGCCCAGAGAATATCTAAGTGTAGATTCTGCAGAAGATGCAAAACACGAAAAGTTAGATTCAACCTTGCCAACAGAATTTATAAACTCATTAACACCCAATGGTTTACAACCACATAAACTCAATCTAAAAGATGGATCGTGTATAATTCTTCTCAGAAATTTAAATTTAAATAATGGATTATGTAATGGTATAAGATTAGTAGTGCAAGAAATGAAAGAATTTAGTATTTTCGCAAAAATTATCACGGGCAATCGAAATAGAACAATGGTAAACATACCAACAATAATTTTATCACCATCTATTGAGGAAGTACCATTTCATATGACAAGAAGACAATTTCCAATACGTCTAGCTTATGCAATAACAATTAATAAATCACAAGGACAATCATTTAAAAAAGTCGGAGTTTATCTACCATCACCAGTGTTCAGTCATGGACAATTGTAAGTTGCACTTTCAAGAGTTATGAGTAAAAAAAATTTTTAAATTTTAATTCCAAACCATACAAATAATATAAAAAAAATAAAAAAATATTGGAAAAAATGAAGAAATCTACACAACAAATATTGTATACAAAGAAATATTATAGATTAAATATTTTTTTAATTAACATAACATAAAGGACGTATTTTTTAAAAATAAAACATGGAGTAGGCCTATAGGGGACACCACTAAAAAAACCGCACCGAGTTATCTACTTCATAAGTGGTGTGGAAACGATAACTATAAGAAAAAATCGGAGACCGTTCCTGTAGATGATGTCCAGGTGTCCAGGAACACCCTCAGGACGATGGGACGTCGTCTACAAGGAGGCCCACCACCCCGCACTTGATCATTGAGAAAAAAACCGGACAATACATAAAATCATCGACGATGTCCAGGTGTCCAATTTTTTTCTCAATGATAAAGTGCATCGTAAAATACATAAAATACATTGTAACTCATTTAATATATTATATGTACTTGTATACTATATAAATAATAAACATTATATTAGTATAAGTTGTGACGCGAGGTACTATCGTGTACCTACGCGCCGTCGCGAGCCTTCGCGGCGAGAGGTAAAGTTAGGCCGTGGCGCGCTGGAGCGGCGGCCATTTTGGAAGCTCAAGAAATTCTCTCTAGCCGTCGGCGACGGACGCGCGCGCGTGCGTGACCCGGCGAAAAAGCGATTTCCCGAGGAGGCGAGCAGCAAAGAAGCGAGCGTACGTGGTAGCAGCCGAGGACGAGCCAAAGTTGCTAATACTCTTAGTACCACCCGACTATACTTGTGAGTGCGGGCGTGTACCGGCGAGGAGTCGAAGAGCGCCTCGACTCCCTGGCGTCGAGTATTGTGAAGCCGACGCGGGAAACGCATCCCCGGTTCGTCGTGTGCGGTTAAGGGACCCGTTCCTTCGAGTGCGTGTGTACGTGAGTGTACACACAGAGCAGGCAAGCGGCCTGCTCTCGAGCGCAACGTTTGTTTACGTGGAGCAAAGTCGTGCTCCGCGTAAACATCGCCGATCGCAGACCGCACGATCGGCCGGTGAATTCTCGGCTGCGCCGAAAATTCGTAGGAGCGCGCGCGCTTGCGTTCACGCGCGGCTCCGTTCGGCGATACTCGGGCGTGTTCGGGGCAGTCGGCCCGCACGTCCGACATCTACTAACCCTTCCGGGCGCGGCATTTGTAACTTTCTTTTAAGGAGGCAATAAAGGCCTCCAGATTGCATTCTTACTTATTCGCATTATTCTTCCGAGTCCGCGGGACTACTCGGCGATCCTTCACCATCCATAACTTCCCGGATACCGCCACTCTGTCGTCGAGCTCAGCGGCCGGCATCAGCCGTCGTCGAGGAGGACGGCGGTCACGCGAACGCGGGGAGCGCGTTCGCACACCAGCACGCGAGTGCGAGAAGCGAGAATACAGGCGTACTCTCGCGTTGTATACGGGCCGCGGCGACGTTCATTCCCCGTCGGGTGCTCGCGCGCACCCCGAGGTAAGGACCTCGAGGGGCGCTCGCACGTGCCCCATTGCACCACTCTTGCGGAGGAAGGTCTCCTCCGCGAGATAAATACTCAAGAAGTAACCCCGTTACAAAGTATATAAACATTATATTAGTATAAAGGGTCTAGATTATTATAAAGATGTTCATTTTATCATTAGCTTAATTCACTTTTAAGGTATTTAATTTTTATTTCATATTTATATATTTATTTTTCTTAACATAAATAATTTATACTTTTTCGAAGAAAAATTAAAAAATATATTTTATATTATGTATTATGTGGAATCCATGTAAAAATCCACGTGATGTTTTGAATGAATTTTTGTTCTTAATTTCAATAAACTTTATATTCTATTATCTTTTAATTAATTTCAAACCTAATCTTTATTTTATATAAATAATAATAATAATAATAATAACAATAATTACACCTCTGTGATAACAATAACTTTATAACACTGCCAACTAATAGTACAAATTTGAAGAAAAAATGGAATACATACATTTTTTAAGAAAATTAATTCTTTTAAATATTTATAAGAAAAAGATATTAATATTAAGTAGTGAAAATTCTTTCAACCGACTGAGCGTTAGCGAGGGAGGTACATCGCTAGTAAGTACAATAATAACTCAAATATTTTAATAGGGTATTCCGATTCAGATTTTGCAGGGTGCATAGAAACTCGACGATCTACGTCAGGTTATGTTTTTATAATAGCAGGAGCCTCTATTACTTGGGCTTCTAGACGTCAGGTGATAGTCACACTCAGCACTACTAAATCGGAGTACGTAGCAGCAACCATGACTGCGAGAGAAGCTCTTTGGCTTAAGAAATTGTTAATATGTTTAACAAAAGATTCCAAGAATCATCGAAGAACCAAACATATATACGGTGTCCCATTTTAAAGAAATCACCGAGATATTTTTGATAGTTATGGCGTTGCATAAAAAAATTGTTCAGACGAAAGCTGTTTGGGACAATGGGGACTATCTTTCTATGAAATTAGTTTTGATCTTGAAATTTATTTTCAAGGTCATTTAAAGGTCAAAGTGATTTTTTGAATTGGAACCCCTATTTTTGACACCGGAATCGGAAAAAGCATATAATTTTGGATCAAAAGGGTTTCTAATACTTTTTTGACTAAACGCATAGTTTTCGAGAAAAAAATTCGCTAACATTTCAACATTTTTAAACTCTATTTTTTTTTCTAAAAAAGGATGCATCTAATCGAAAAGTTACTAAAAATGTTTCTGACTTAGAATTGTATGAAAAATATGGTGGCTTTTTTTATTCTTCCAATTTTTAATTTTTAGAATGTTGTTTTGTAGGCTATTCCACAAAAAAAAAATTGGAAAAATAAAAAAAGCCACCATATTCTTCATACAATTCTAAGTCAGAAACATTTTTAGTAACTTTTCGATTAGATGCATCCTTTTTTAGAAAAAAAAATAGAGTTTAAAAATGTTGAAATGTTAGCGAATTTTTTTCTCGAAAACTATGCGTTTAGTCAAAAAAGTATTAGAAACCCTTTTGATCCAAAATTATATGCTTTTTCCGATTCCGGTGTCAAAAATAGGGGTTCCAATTCAAAAAATCACTTTGACCTTTAAATGACTTTGAAAATAAATTTCAAGATCAAAACTGATTTCATAGAAAGATAGCCCCCATTGTCCCAAACAGCTTTCGTCTGAACAATTTTTTTATGCAACGCCATAACTATCGAAAATATCTCGGTGATTTCTTTAAAATGGGACACCCTGTAGATACGCGATACCATTTCTTAAAAGAAAAATGTGAAAATGTTGATATATCTGTTGTTATGTACCCTCATTAGAGAAACGGAATGATATATTCACGAAGGCTTTGCCTAGAAATTTATTTTGTAAGATGCGTGACAGTCTTATTCTCACGAGTCTGTCCAATTAAATAATTTAATTTTAAGTTTACATGTGAGAAACGGCGGAAGTGTTAGTGTAGTTTCTCACTTGGGGTGGGTATGGTATAAAGGGTGTAAAAAAGCATTTGTTCCAGAATTTTTTTTAAGAAAGTAATGAAGTTTTTTATTAAAGTTTTTCCATGTATTTAAGTAACATTTGAACAATAAACAGTAATTTTCTTGTCACAAAATATTAAAAAATACGCCATTAGCTCATTAGCTTAATGACATTTACTTCAAATGACATGAAATTTTGGGAAAATATTGCTAAGGATTTATACTTTCAAATATAAAATTTCCAGAAAAACGGATTTTTCAAAGTGCTTATACCATAACCCTCTCCCCTTAGGGTCATTGAAGGTATCATGGCTCACACACTTTAACCTGGCACCGATCATTAATTCGTTCACCGATATACTGGTCTGACACCGGCCAAAATTCTCCACCGAGGTCGACAAGTTAATATTCGACCCACTCGTCTTAATGACAATAAGTGCAATTGTGATATCGTGCTTGATCTCGCGATGCTCGACCTGCAACTCCCCCTGAAATCTTGCGCTTCAAAACCAAAACATTCGCGGCCTTGCCAATTTTTACATGGTCTTGTGCGAATAAACCTCTGTTTCTTTTTTCTAACATTTCCTTTCTCATCACATTTGAATAATACATTTTTGTCGTTTGTATAATGATAATACCCTTTTCACAAAAATTAAGGGAACAAAAATTTTTCGAAATTTTTTGGCGATTATTAACAGGCTGTATCTCAGTGAAAAATGGTCGTACAGGAAACAAAACAAGAAGCTTTTGAAGATTATAAAAACTTTAGTTTTCAGATTTGTAAATTAAAAATTTTACAGAGCACTGGTAGTTTAGCAATCCTTAGATAAAGCACAAAAAAAATTATCAAATTTTTTGCATTTTTTTCAAACTCTACTCACATGGAAACATTTTTTCGAGCTAGACCAAAGCATCGGTCGAAAAGCCTGTTTATTCAGCTTCAATTTTCTTTTTTACTAGACCGGATACAACCATTTGTATTTGGGATATCAAATTTTGAGTGTAAAAAGATCCTTTTTTATTCAACTGCCTGAATTTTTTTCGTCAAATGTGACCCTTCATTGTTATCAACAATTTATTGTCAAAAAACATGAAATTTTTGAGTGGACCGACGCTTTGGCGGAGTGGTGGAGATGCACCTCGGACGATCGGGAAAGTTAAGCAACTTTCGGCTTGGACACTACTTGGATGGCTGATCGCGCTGGAAGTTGCGATGCTTCCTCGATCATTTAGGTGTTTTTCTCCACACTCAACAAAGTGAGCGGGAGGTATGAGAATGACAAATTCGGTGCTCAGACCTATGAAATGTGATTTGGGCATCTAATTTGAGCATTTTCAATATACCGACCCACTCCGGAATGGGTTTTCCTAATCGGCATTTACCCTGGTTATAGGTTTAGCCACAGGTTTTCCCCGTTCCACAGGCATTACTCTGGGCGAATGCGGAGTGGGACTAGGGACGTAGGGCGGAGGAGAGATCTGCCGGCAGAGAGGTAGAGGGAAAAAACGCTAGGCTACAGGGTGGGTGGGGTCTAGAGCCGTGTGTTACGTCCAGGTCAAAGGAAAATAGGTTAAATTTATTTTTCGGGAATGAGAAAATGATTCATTTGAAGATAAATTTAATTTTTATTCTTATAATAAATAAACTTTTGAGTGGATTTACAAATACAATACAAATTTAAAATTAACGCTTCTATACTTTTACAAAGATCGCATGGCTACAGTAATATAACAAAGGTACCTCACGGGTATAGATGCAGTTTCAGCGGGGGTCGAAGGGCGGCGGCATGTAGCGGCTTCCCGAGTGTCGCTTGGTGTTTTCGGCTGTCTCTCTCTCTCTCTCTTTCTCGTTCTCGTTCTCTCTTCCGTTTTCCCGTGCTCTCTTGTGCTCGGACGTTGAACAGCAGCCCTCCTTGCGTTGCGTCGGTGGTTCAGCCGTTGGGCCTAATGTTAGAGTCCCTGCTGCTATTCTTTGTCCCGTACTTGGCTTGGGTCTATGTCGGCTACTTGCACTTGACCTTTGCTCGGTCAAACTTCCACTAGCGTGAGTAATATTTCGACTTGTAATATTTGCTGACAAGTCAACTTGGTAGAGTTCTGATGTTATATCGACTGTATTCGATACTACCAAGTGTTCCGATATCGGGAAGACCCGATACTCCCAAGGAGGAGAGACGACTGAACTTGCGATGGTCCTCTGGCAAGGGTTTTTATACCCATTTTCGATCCCCTCCAAATCGCCGAATTTTCCTGAGTTGTCCCATGAGAACGTATCGGGCCTCGCGTTCACGTATAATTGGCCTTTATTAAGATGCTTCCTGTAGATCGAATTTTACTACCGTTTGCGCATTCTCTAGTTTTATATCTCCAGCCCGCAGATAATGTCTCCATGGGTTTAAAGGTCTAGAGGTCTGCTCTTCGTTCTTGGCCGTGCCCAAGGTGTCGGCCCGTCTTGGAGTACAATAAGCCGGCTTTCAATCTGACTTTTCAATTTGGTTCTATTACTCTGTGGGCAGTTTCGCTTTTTGACTTTATGGTCTTGTCCCTGGGCCTTGCATTTTTTTATCGTGATGCAGGGTGCTTGTTTGTGTGACGATTGGCGTCTAGTGGTGCTGTACGCCTAGAGTAATAAAACCTTCGGGTACCTTTCTCACGTTCTTAGATATTTCGCTTGATTTTAAGATATATTTTTCAAATATGATGGAGCCTTGTTCCTTAAAAAGTGTCAGTTTTATTTGCTTTAAATTGCCACTGGCATGTTTATTGATTTTGGTACGTCGTGAAAAATTTGAATTATTATTTTTATTTTTCTTTATTGAACTCCCTTTTTCACGACGTAACACGTGTCCTCCCATCACACCTAAGCGGGGGGGTCAGTGCAGTGTCCTCCCCCCGCTCGGTAATAGGCAATAACCACAAAAAAGAGTCGACAGGTATTACTAGGCCCAGGAGGCTGTGTGAGATTATCAAATAAAAAAAAAAAAAAAAAACATGAAATTTTTGAGTGAAAATTTTTTTCGAGTCATTGAAACACATCGAAATCGAATCTCCAGAACCTTGGGAAAGCAATTTCTTGCGTCCATGGACCTCAAACTATAAGAGGCATATGCTGATTTTAACCCTTTGCAGATGGCGCTGTCTGACACAGCTTTATGCGATTTTTGAATAATAAACTTTTGCCATTTTTCAATAATGATGCCAAAAGTTCGAAATATGGTTTAAAAACGCTGAATCGGGGGTTTTCGGGGTCGCTGATCACGAATCTGGCATTATTATTGCAAAATTAATTTGTTTAAACAAATAATGTCTTTATTTAATAATTTTTTCCAAACAAGCGCAGATTCGTCATGGACGGGAAAAATTTTAATGAAAACATCTTTTTTTCTAACATGATATTGCAACAATATCATATGTTTATAAACAAAACCCTAAAAGCAACAATTTCATTTTTCCAGGGTGACTTGGATATCGTTTCCCAGATTTTTGCGGGCGCTGATCACGAACGAAACATTTTTTTTTGCAAAATTCATTTGTTTAAAAAAATTGTTTGAACAAATGTCTTAATTCCATGATTTTTTTTTTTTCAAAAACGTTGTATTTGTGATCCGCAGAGAAAAATATGTTGAAAAACGTAGTTTTGATAATATTCTTTCAATACGCTTCTTAGCCGACAAAAGTCAACATTAAACGATTTTTTAAATTTAGTAATAGTTTGTTTAAACAATTTTTTTAAACAAATGAATTTTGCAACAAAAATGTTTTGTTCGTGATCAGCGCCCTCAAAAACCTAGGAAAAGTCGCTCTGGAAAGATGAAATTGGTGCTTTTAGGGTTTTGTTTATAAACATATGATATTGTTGCAATATCATGATAAAAAAAATGATGTTTTGATTAAAATTTTTCCCGCCGATGACGTTAATTTTGCAATAATAATGCCAGATTCTTGATCAGCGACTCCGAAAACCCCCGAATCAGCGTTTTTAAACCATATTTCGAACTTTTGGCATTATTATTGAAAAATGGCAAAAGTTTATTATTCAAAAATCGCATGAAGCTGTGTCAGACAGCGCCATCTGCAAAAGGGTTAAAATCAGCATATGCCTCTTATAGTTCGAGGTCCATGGACGCAAGAAATTGCTTTCCCAAGGTTCTGGAGATTCGATTTCGATGTGTTTCAATGGCTCAAAAAAAATTTTCACTAAAAAATTTCATGTTTTTTGACAATAAATTGTTGATAACAATGCAGGGTCACATTTGATGAAAAAAATTCAGCCATATTCCGAAAGACGATAAAATTCTACTTCAGAAAAAGTATGCCGTCTTGAAAAGAATTCTATTAGAACTCTTTTGTAAGATATATAAATTAGTTCTTAAGGAATACATTGTATTTATTCAGAATTAATTAAGTATGCTTTTTCCGTTTATATTTTGATCGAAAAATAATCACATAAAATTCTTGAAGTGCTCAGGTTATGTCCGTTTTTCTGCTTATATAGAATAATAGTTTAATTCGTAAAGAATCTCTCTCTTTGAAAATGTATTCATGGAGAATGATAAATGAGATCTGTATGTACTCATATCACAGCCCTATTGAAAAATCTTACGTAATATCTCACGTAAGAACTTACGTAAGATTTTTCAATAGGGAGAAATACATTTTATTGCACTTTTTGGAACTCGATCTTTGGTAAGAGATATGGAAAATAGATTTTTTTAGATTATTCGTGTAAAAATGAATATAGATTGTGTATTAAGTAGTTTAAGTGCATATAAATAATGTAATTTTGTTATAGGAAACTAGCTAGTAAGAGAGAAAAGCATTTTGCTCTGCTTTTGCTTTGAAATTGGCTACATCGGTCTCACTAGGATAAATAGGAGGCGCAGCCAAAATTAAGGTATAATATTTCAGGAATGAGAGAGCGTTAGGTTCTGAAACTCTACATAGCCCTGTTGAAAATATCCATCTGGAAATCCATGGACTGCATGGACTGAATTCCAGCTGGATTTCTGGGGAACCTTGGTTGAATTTATCCAGTTGTATTTCTGGGGAATGTAGGTGCAATTTATATCTTGATGAGGTATTAAGAGTAACCACAACCAATTTTTAAAGAACACTATAATACGTAACAGATGAATTCATAATGAATCCATAACAAGCTCATTACAAACTTTTACCGAGTTCATTTTTAATTAAAAATAAGGATAGGTTATGGATTGCCAATAAATCGCAATATTAACACTAAAGGACTTCGTTTCGAATTATTCAAGAATAATATAATTCATCAATGAAGACTTCATGACGACTCCATAACGAGCTCTATTAGGACTCTTTAAGAATGCTATTACAACTCCGTTAATAGTACTTTTGCGATATATCGCGACAAAAAATCGTAAAGAACAGTTTAAGAATTCTTAAGGATCAAAATATCGGACATAGCACGTACTCTTATGGTATGTTTTTATTATTCTTTTGAAATTGATTCGGATTACTATTAAGAGTTCATGCTCGGGAACACGAACACAAAAAGAACTCATTTTTCAGAACAGATTTTGCCGTCTGGGAATGCTTTAGAATGAGCGGTCACGGATTTAGCTGCTGATATTTTGGATAATAACGATTTTAATTGGTTATGCTTAATCATAATTTTTTTTAAGTGCTTCCGTCAAACTCTTCAAGCACTTAGATTGTGTATATAATCTTGCTAACGACGGACAGATGGTTCGCGTTACCAATATAAAGTACTAAATGCCGGATGTTAGTTTGTTAATAAATTAAAAAGACGATTCATCTATTTAGTTTAGTATTGTTTATTCAGATCGAAATAAATGTCATCTTGTTTATACGGCACGCCGTATAAAGTTTGCAGCGCATTTCAAAACAAAAAAAATTTATATTTTTATATGTAATATGAATGGGGCAGAATTCGGATTAACGTTCTAAACCGCAGTTAATTTGCAATTGTTATGCATATTTTAATAATTGTTCGATTATTTTCCGATTGTTTTTAACCATTATGCAGTTTTTAGATAGATTTTAAGCTTATCATATTGTATTATTTTTATATTTTTCACGAATACGATGTACTAAATATTAGAAAAGTTTTTCTCAATGCATCCCAGTGGCTATTCATCGATTTAGTTCGATGAATTTACAATGGATTTCTTAAAACACAGTTTTAGAAATGTGGAACGTGGAATGAACGGCTGAGCAGCTTAGGCGAATTAAAAAAAAATAATTTTTCTTATTAATTTTCATTGATTAAATATACCTAAAGTATTTTTTACAATGCGCATATTAATTGAAAACGTTTGCTTATCATTTTGTGACTATAGGATAATTTAGAATAGTAATTGCGTTTCCCCTTCTTTTCCGCTGATTGAATACTTTGTTAATTATGGCTAATAAAATATTACACCCGCAGTTTTTTTATTTATATTTGCAAAATCTGCAAACGATTCTGCAGTTTTTGGCATAATTATTTTATCGATATTGAAAAGTTACCCGCTGACTTCGTCAAGCTCCCGAGAGCTTGTAGGAGGTGTGGGAAGTAGGAGTTAGTACGCGCAGAGAGGGGGGGGTAGGGGGGTTAGTGGTGCCAGCGGCGTCAAAGGACGCAGGCCTGTATATGCGTGTGAGTGTTTGTGGTGGAGATCGAGTTAGAGGTGAAGGACCAGTGGCGATCCGGGTCCCAGAGTCAGGTCCGGACTTCGGTACCGGGGCCCTCGAACCTGAGATTCGCGCTAGCCGGAGACTTTCGAATCGAACACGTAAGCTTTTTTTTATGACGCCGCCGGGGCCTAACGCTTTCGCCACAGCGGGGTAAAACAGCAGTGTTACACCTTATTATACCGCTATTACTGTATAAAGAATGTAAATTGTCCTCGAAACATCTCCAAGTTTGGTGTTAATTTCTCCATAAAAACTGTAAATATTAAATCGGTGAATGCAACGTAAACAAAAAATATGTGATATAAAATGAGTGTTATGCGACAAGCGATAGCATTTTAGTTTATAAAGGCCATCGCGCTTTTTTAAGCTTTTATAAAATTAAATTACTCTGTGAGTCTGCATTTATTGGTTAGTTGTTAACGGGGTTATCATCGAAGGGGGGTGAATTGTAACGGTCGCAAGTGTGTGACGGCAATGGCCGATGAGGATGCAAGAGTGTGCGTGTGTTGTGAGTACGAGAGGGTCGCGAGAGGCAGGCGACATATCTTATTTACATACCTCGGCGAGGAGGCCTAACAGTAAGAGGCTCCGATGCATGCGTCTTTCTCTCTCGTTTAACTGCGACAAATCCGAGAACAGGGTAAGAATAGTTTATAATAATGTATCACGAGTGTATTTTATAATATTTTTGTATTGTGAAATTAGTGTCACTGTACATTTAAAACATAGGAATCAAAGGGAGAAACACGACCGAGCCACGCAGAAGTCAGTCAAGGCTTCTTCAAGAGTGGGCAAGCCTGTCCTTCGGCTCCTTCAGCTTGCTCACAATGAACAGACGTCCAACGATTTCCACGGCAGCCTCAGTGCAGCACTCCCGATAGAGATCATATATTCAAATTCGACATAAATTAATAAATATCAATAGTCATTGAAATACCACATTATACCTTAATTGACTAAACCTAAATTATTTACAATTTGATATAAACAATTGGATGGCACAGTTCGTTTCTCGATATCTCTGCCAGGGTTTGCCTGTTTTTTAATGGGTTAAATTAGCTGAATTCTCATTACGCGTACTTGTTTGTCGTGCATTCACGTTTTTCTTAGTTGATGCGGGGGTATCGAAATGCAGCAGAGTATGATGCGACTTATTGCATTTCTTGCAGCACAAGGAACTACTCGCTTCTTTGTAAATGGTTAAGTAATTGATGCAGGCACCGGCACTCTTCATCGGCAAAAGGCTGCCGAAGATTTAGTTTAAGGAATTTTGAACAGGTGTAAGTTTTGTGTGATTGGTTACAGTGCGAGCACGAGGGATTTACGTTAGTTATTAAAGCGCGAGCCCCTGAGTTGGAGCGCCTACACTTAGAATCAAAAGAATTATGCACGTAGCCAACGTCGAGTATGCCCTTTCCTTTATCTTCATTTACTCTGTCAACATAATCGCAGACGAACTTACATAAATCCTTGAGAGAGGGAAAATGTTTGATGATAGGATTTGAGGCCAGCAAAGATTATACCTTCGTGCGAAATGACCTGCAGTTGTTTAAGGGTCGCCACGTGCTGCTGAACCTTGTCGACTAGGTTAGAAGGTTCTTCAACTGAAGTCACTTGCATGCGGTTGGCTAGATCAAAAAGAGAGTTACAATATGACTAAATGATAAGTCGCTTCTTCTCGTAATGGTCCGTGAGAGTGTCTGAAGCGAGCAACAGGGGCTGCAGTGATACTGATAAATATAGCGGTCAGCTAGCGAACGCATGTTAAAACAAATGAACGATCGCTCGCATTTTGTGAGAGACAGAGAATTGCCTTGCTGCTATTCTAGCATATATTACTATTGCGAAGCAGTAAAATCTCTTTTTTCCCTTCGTTGTACGTCCGCCTGCTACTTCAACGTATTTAGCTTTCGCCTGTAGAGATATTACACAGGTCTGCTAGCATAGTGAGGAGAGGGAGAAAGGGATGAGATACACTGCGGCGTCTGACGATTATTTTGGCGCGCTTGGTTGTCGCCCATCGAGCTATTCCGCCTCCGACGGGTCTGCTTGCTTGCGGAGAAAGAGTCAGAGGAAGAGAGAAAGAGAGAAAGAGAGAAAGTACACGTCGAAGCGGTAGTATATATTGCATATATTGTATTTTTTTTATTTATAAGTGTGTGCCTTTTATTTATTTAAAAGAGTGAAAAGAATGAAAAAAGTGTATGAAATTGTATAGTTTGTTAGGTTTCTGCACTTAGCTTTATTAGATATTATGGGATTTTTTCCACCGGGAAATATTTATTTCTGTCAAACTACGTTTATTTCTAACGTTGCATACAATCGTCGTAAATCCACAATTACGTGGAACTTACAAACATCTCAATTCCACTTTCGCAATATAAGATTTGCTGCAATCGTCCCTGCAATCTTGATTACTTGTATCCATGATATGTTAAATTTCATTATTCATTTTACCAAATTCATCAGTCAGATCAGAATTACGTGATCTCAGTGTTTTTTCAAGGACTTTAAAAAATAGATTTAATACAGGACTCTGATTTTGTTTTAGGAAGATGTCTGACCATTGATGGAGGATATACTTTACCTTTAACCTTAATCTCAAGAGGTAATGTGTTACTGAAGCAAAAGGAATATGTTTTAGCATACCAGGATTTTAAAAAAATTACAGAATATCATGTACCTTTTTTGAAAATGTAAGTACATTGCCACTCTATTATTTTCGTTTTATTCTACATTTACTTCGGATTTCTTTTCATTACAAACTTTGAGTATTTCGAAGAACTACAAATCGTTTCTACTAGCACAGAAAATCTCATTTCACAATCTCCTCATTAAGAAAACGATATTTCACCGATTTGGAAAAGACCCACATAGCATGAAAAATTTTTAAAAGGTTTCTGAAAGATTTCATGAAGGGTTTGAAATGTTTCAGAAATCTTTCATGAAAAGTTTTTGAAATATTTTTATGTCCGCGACATCGATCCTGCAAAAATATTTCAGGAAATGTTCGTAAAAAATTTCATAAGAAAGTTTCTTGAAATATTTTTGTAAACTTTTTTAAATATTTTATGCTAGTATTTAGCAGTTATATGACAAATAGAAGAAAGGTTTTTAAATTATTTTACTACACAAAATAAGTATTTTATATGATTTATTTATTGCAATGTTTAAAAAGCTACTTATTACATTGAAATAAATAAAATACTAAAACTATTTCGTATAATGTAAAGTTCAATTATTATAGGAACTATAGGATTTATGTTATTATTTTAATTATACTATTGTTTTTCATGCAGGAATAAAGGGTTGAGTGAGTAAAGGGTAGAATAATTAAAACACACAAATTTCGCGAGTACTTAATGCTTGTTTCGGCGTAAAAACCCTCACGAATCAGAGGGAAAAGCCGCAACAAGGGTAACTTTATTTTAATAAAAGAAACAAATTATAAATGTACATATAAAAGACATATACTTAAATAACGCTAATAAAATGCGCGACTTAAAAACTACCTATGAGAGTGATCAGCTCTACCTCTCTAACTCTCTAACTTAGTAGTTGAGGGGAATGAAATCCGCACTGCAACAGCCGACCGCGGCGGAGGACCTCAGGGGAGGACCTATGGGGAGCTCCTTGGTCCACGACCTGCACCGGGCGCGCCCCGACGTCTCGGGGGAAACCAACGCGTTGGTGCTGGGCAACACAGAATTGCCGCTGCTGGAGCTCGCCCTGGAAGAGTCAAGTCGCCTTCTGCACGTGGACGCCTTCGACACTAAGTCTACGCGACCTCGAGGCTCAACACACACACACACACACACCCACACACCCATACACACTTGTACAAAAAAATCGGGAAAGTACCGCGTGCTCTACGGAAACTGAACGCGCTGATCGATCGATCACGAGCGAATGATCGCATAGATTTTTGATCCCGCAGGCCCGCCGCGGGCTCGCGGGCGCGACCGTCGCGAGTTGCGCGCGCATTGACGGACTACACACACGATGACGCAAGACCCGAAATTTTAAAATGAAAGCTTCCGAACATCCCGCCCGCCTTCGTCTATCAGACGAATTATCTAATTATTACATCACTTCTCGCATTCCTCAAGGTACAGGGGGCACAGTCGAGAGATATGTCGACGGAGAACAGTAGTTGCAGTTTTTACATTAGCAACATGAACAAGACCGTCTGGCCCTGGATGCACTTCGATAATTCACCCTAAAGGCTATTTCGCTGGTGGATATCGATCATCCTTAACTAAAACCAGCCTACCAATACAAAAATTCTCCGTGACGTCTCTTAATTTCTCTCGCTGCTGTAAATGGAGCAGATATTCCGACGACCACCTCTTCCAAAATTGATTGCGGATTCGCTGAAGCAACTGAAAGCGATCTAATCGGTTCTGAGGTATATCTGGCAACTCCGCGTCTGGAAGTAAAGCAGAAGATCTTCCGTTTAAAAAAATGAAAGTGTGTGAAGGCGTGGAGATCATCGAGATCAGACGACAAGGCACTTAGAGGACGAAAATTAAGAAATGCTTCGATTTCAACTAAGATTGTTGACAATTCCTCAAATGTCAGAGTATGCTCACCGACTACTCTCTTTAAATGATGTTTAACTAATTTAACTCCTGCCTCCCACAAGCCGCTATAATGAGGAGCACTTGGAGGAATAAATATCCATTCCGTACCATCATTGGCTAGAATCGAAGCCACCGTATCATAAAATTCAGATGCTCGCTGAAACATAGTTTTCTATTCAGTGTCCGCTCTATGAAAATTAGTAGCGTTATCACTATACAGTTTTTGACACAAACCGAATTGCCGATTTAACTAATTTATTTCTCCCCAAGATCCATACTTGTTGCATCAAAATACTAGATGTTATAGTAGGACCTCCATGTAAACAAAGCTGGTGCGCAGATCGAACAAACAGGTTACTTAACCCTTTAACGCCCAATTTGACCATTTTTCGACAATATTTTCAGTGGTGTGTAACACTAATTTAAAAAGGTTCAAGAAATTCTTGAGATACCATTTTTAAACGTAAAATTTTATGTACTTTTAGTATTTGGTATTAGATTTGTCGAAAAATTCAACAATAAAAAGTTATAAACAATTTTTTTGCAAAAAAACGTGAATTTTTGAGAAAAAAATTCGTTTAACCCAAATTTTCGAATGGAAAGAGGGTTCGCTCGTACGTCTAACACGTATATATTTGGTCAATGGCATATATACTTTATTGTAAAACAGCGGCAATACCGAAATTAAAAATGGCAGCCATCCAAACAACCCCTTTTCCACCAAACTTATCAATAAAGGTTCGTGATTTTTTTCCCGATCAGGATCGATTTAACGAAAAAAGTTTATAAAACAAAAAATTGTTAGAATTCATCAGAGAAGACGTGTGAATTTTTTCAGAATTTTCGGAGCGATTTTTTGATTTTTCAAAAATTGGCCATATCAAAAAATCCAAAAGTCGCTCCGAAAAGTCTGAAAAAATTCACACGTCTTCTCTGATGAATTCTAACAATTTTTTGTTCCATAAACTTTTTTTCGTTAAATCGATTCTGATCGAGAAAAAAAATCACGAACCTTTCTTGATAAGTTTGATGTGATTTTTTTTTCTCGATCAGGATCGACTTTACGATAAAAGGTTATAGAACAAAAAGTGCTTATAATTAATCAAAGAATACTTGTGAAATTTTTCAGAATTTTCGGAGCAATTTTTTGATTTTTCAAAAATTGGCCATATCCAAAAATCCAAAAGTCGCTCCGAAAAGTCTGAAAAAATTCACACGTCTTCTCTGATGAATTCTAACAATTTTTTGTTCCATAAACTTTTTTTCGTTAAATCGATTCTGATCGAGAAAAAAAATCACGAACCTTTCTTGATAAGTTTGATGTGATTTTTTTTTCTCGATCAGGATCGACTTTACGATAAAAGGTTATAGAACAAAAAGTGCTTATAATTAATCAAAGAATACTTGTGAAATTTTTCAGAATTTTCGGAGCAATTTTTTGATTTTTCAAAAATTGGCCATATCCAAAAATCCAAAAGTCGCTCCGAAAAGTCTGAAAAAAATCACACGTCTTCTCTGATGAATTCTAACAATTTTTTGTTCTATAAACTTTTTTTCGTTAAATCGATTCTGATCGAGAAAAAAAATCACGAACCTTTCTTGATAAGTTTGATGTGATTTTTTTTTCTCGATCAGGATCGACTTTACGATAAAAGGTTATAGAACAAAAAGTGCTTATAATTAATCAAAGAATACTTGTGAAATTTTTCAGAATTTTCGGAGCAATTTTTTGATTTTTCAAAAATTGGCCATATCCAAAAATCCAAAAGTCGCTCCGAAAAGTCTGAAAAAATTCACACGTCTTCTCTGATGAATTCTAACAATTTTTTGTTCTATAAACTTTTTTCGTTAAATCGATCCTGATCGAGAAAAAAAATCACGAACCTTTATTGATAAGTTTGGTGGAAAAGGGGTTGTTTGGATGGCCGCCATTTTTAATTTCGGTATTGCCACTGTTTTACAATAAAGTATATATGCCATTGACCAAATATATACGTGTTAGACGTACGAGCGAACCCTCTTTTTATTCGAAAATTTGGGTTAAACGAATTTTTTTTCTCAAAACTCACGTTTTTTTGCAAAAAAATGTTTATAACTTTTTATTGTTGAATTTTTCGACAAATCTAATACCGAATACTAAAAGTACATAAAATTTTACGTTAAAAATGGTATCTCAAGAATTTCTTGAACCTTTTTAAATTAGTGTTACACACCACTGAAAATATTGTCGAAAAATGGTCAAGTTGGGTGTTAAAGGGTTAATGTAGAATTCTGGGATAGAATCGGCGGATGTTTTCTGTCAAATGATAAATCAGAATTTGATAGTCGGCCTCCTACGCATAATATGTCATTTTTAAATAAAAAAGGATATAATCTATTGAGCCGACTGTGCTTTGGCAGTGTTCTTCCCGATTTTAATACCTGCATTTCCTCTGAAAAAGTATTTACCCGCGATTACCTTATGACAGTCAAACGAGCCTCAGATAATTCGGAGGAAGTGAGAAACGAGGGGAGAGGCTCTAAACCATTTTCCGTCGATGCAGCTTAATCATAAAACGCCTGCAAAAAGCTACAACTCGAATCAAGCGAGATAAAGAAGAGAATCGCGTTAGAATTTCAGAATCGGAAAATCCCCTTTTTACGTGAAAAGTTTGGGAGTTTTGAGGCGACTTTGGCCAATATTTAGGCGCTAGTGAAAGCCAAGACGGCCCATACCACCAACAATTATTTTTCATTAAATCCACCGGTTCACAGCCACAAACTGGCGTTTTAATTTAGGAAACGGAAAATTTCACGTGGTTTTAGTCATGGGAAAGGCACGCGTAGCATCTCTAAAATCCACAATAATTCGTTTGGAATTACAAGCAGCTTTGTTAGGTACGCGAATCGCCATGTTTGTTTCGGAGGAGCATCGTTTTAAAATATCACGCCGGGTTTTCTGGTCAGATTCAATTACTGTGTTACGTTGTATTAAAAGGGAACCGTGAATATTTAAAACCTTTGTGGCAAATAGATTAGGAGAGATAAGCGAGAACTCAAAGGTAGAAGAATGGCGATGGGTCCCTACTTCCCAAAATCCAGCCGATGATGGAACGCGAATAGCCCCGAATGCTTTAAAAGAGGAAAGTAGATGGTTTACGGGTCCTTCATTTTTACTCGATTTAGAATCACACTAGCCAAAAGAAAATTTTGTAAATTTCGATGAAAATTCCGACGCAGAAGAGACAAAAAATGTGAAAATATGTACAGTCGCGGTTTACTTCCCTACTGCAAAAAATCACGTGATAAATCAAGTGATTTGTCAGGTGATAAATCAGGTGATAAATCACGCCAAAACGTCATCTGACTATGGTAGAAAAAAAACTCCGAGTCCGATTTTCTAAAAATCGTCTAAGTCCTTGAAAAATTTTTTTTTGTAGAACCATGTTTTTAACGCGTTTTGGGCCATTACCTGTCGATATAAATAAAATTTTTTTTTTTATGAATTTTTGGGAATTTGACTAAGTCCATCACCTGAAATATTTCTAAGTCCTTGAAAAATTTTTTTTGATAAAAATATTGACACCGGTCAATATAATTTATTTTTTTTTTTGAGTCTTGTATTCCCCTTTACATCTTAGCATGTGACTTTCTTTTCTCCAGATATTTATACTTTCAAAAATGTTCTCTAATGGGCCCATCGGCTAAAAAAATTAACAGTAAAGTCAGTTAGTATTTTGTAAAAAAAAATCACTTGACAAGCTATAAAAGGGAATACAAGACTCAAAAAAAAGAAATTATATTGACCAGTGTCAATTTTTTTAAGATTTACTAATTTTTTGTACGGAATACATGAGAAAATCATTGTACCTCTAAATATCTTGAGAAAAGAAAGTTAAGAGAAAATATTCTTCTGTGAGTGAATATCTTTATGCGCTTACAATTATTTGTCTTGTACACATTGTATTTTCCCTTCGAGTCTTATGTATTCCCCCCTATTGAAAAATCTTACGTAAGATCTTACGTAAGATCTTACGTGAGATCTTATGCCAAAATCTGATCTGAAATTTTTTTATTTATAAAGGACTAAATACCGTGCAAAATGAGGATAAACTTGTTATTAAAGAATTTTTTTTCGATGGGACTTAGAATTTTTTCAGATGCGGAACTTAAAAATTTTGCTACACATCTGAAAAAATTCTAAGTCCAATCGAAAAAAAATTCTTTAATAACAAGTTTATCCTCATTTTGCACGGTATTTAGTCCTTTATAAATAAAAAAAATTCAGATGAGATTTTGGCATAAGATCTCACGTAAGATTTTACGTAAGAACTTACGTAAGATCTTACGTAAGATTTTTCAATAGGGCCTATTATAACTTGTCAAGTGACTTTCTTTACTCTAGATGCTCAAAATTATTCTCCCATAGACCCATCGTATATAGAAATGAACAAGGAAAGCTTACAGTTGGAATTTTGTACAAACAATTACTTGACAAGAGTAAATAAATAAATAAATATATATATATATATCCATAATATATTACTTACCATCTACATGTATCATTTTAGCTGGATGATGCTCGAATTTTGTATTTTATAATTTTGTTTTTTTTTTTTGGAAGCTGTACTAATGCTGCAGTTGAATGGCCAATTCAAATTGATGATTTTCTCTTCCTCTATGACTGATGAAATATTCAAACCTTTTTCTTTTACTAGCCAGTTCAAATATCCAGTGTTGGTTAAAGGTTTGTTAGTAGACGGCTCGATTTCATTTATCGATTCCACTAAAATGCACGTATCGTTAGTCACAGAGCATAATGCGGCTTATTTTCATATTTTTCATTGCTGACGAAAAAGTCAATATGCAAGAACACGTAGTGTCACGATTAGATGACATTAATGTAGTTATGTGATTTTTTGTGGTACCAACACACGCGAAATTCAAGTATGTGTGAGCACGTAGCACGATTAGTTGCTGTATAAGGTTAAGAAGATCCTAACCAGAAAAAATGTCAACTTAGAGAACAACTTACTGTGTACGACATTTCGCGCCTGAAATGCATAATTTATAATTTTAACGTCACTTTTATAAAGTCGGTAAAAATGATTGCCGATGAAAAAGATAAAAGGTTATTAAATATCGAACTGCATCGGACTGAAATTTGTAAGATAGTAAATTCTATAGAAAAATTAATTAACGAACGCATTGGCGATTTGCACTCTAGTAATGATTCTTTCATAAGTAGTATCAGCAGTATTGTTTTATAGTAGCATAGTAATATGATTATTTAAGAAAATGTAGACTTGTTTTTTATTCATTAGTCGTCCTTTTCATAGGTCGCCTTTTCAAACAATCACTTTAATAGGAGATTTATTGGAAAAAAATGTCTACATCAAATCGCGTAAAGTAATAATATAAACATCCAATTATATGCTACTATAAAACAATACTGCTGATACTACTTATGAAAGAATCGTTACTAGAGTGCAAATCGCCAATGCGTTCGTTAATTAATTTTTCTATAGAATTTACTATCTTACAAATTTTCAGTCCGATGCAGTTCGATATTTTTTTCATCGGCAATCATTTTTACGACTTTATAAAAGTGACGTTAAAATTATAAATTATGCATTTCAGGCGCGAAATGTCGTACACAGTAAGTTGTTCTCTAAGTTGACATTTTTTCTGGAAGAAACTTTAATGTCTTGTATAATATAATACCCGACATTGCCACTGAACTAACGTTCGAACATATACCTAACGACCTAAGCGTTCGTTTTATTACGATCAATTCGAATTGTGTGTAAAATTTTAGTTTTAAACTGATACTTTTAATGTGGAAGAGATGTGCTCTGTAAGCAAAAAAGATAAATAAAACAAAATAAAGACTGGCATACAAGTCGCACAAACGGGATCAACTCGCACTGCATCAACAATATTCATGAACAGCAAAAAAAACAAATAAATAAATAAAAAACACGAGTTTAAGTGAAAAGCAAATAAACAATTAATGATAAGAAAAACCCCAGTAAAAAAGTACTCAAAGAGAAACGTGTCGATGGTAGTTTGATAATTATGCAATAAAGAGCTGTTGCGACTCGATGATTACTTAAAACTGAACCGAGGTATTAAACGAGTCTTCGAGTTCAAATTCAAACAACTTGCGGATTAAGCAGAGAGACTCGGAAAATATGATGTACGGATTTATAAATAAATGGCATATTATATGTTATTCTCTGCAATATTTTGAACACTGTCATACCTACATCTCTGTTGATTAAAAAACTGCTGACTTGTATGAGTATTTTCTTGAATTTTTCCATAACCTTCATCAGTGTTATTAATCGGATCTTGTTTTAAATTCTCATTTATATCTTTGTTAGCTGATCGATTAAAACTTGGCTTTTGCACAACTACTTGACTCGCGAGACCTTCTTTTCCAGCTCGTCCATGAATTGGTCTTTCCTGACTTATACATACTTGGTGAATTTCCTTTCTGGGTTGCTCTGTAGTTCTGCTCTTAGTAATCACCTCAGATCGAGAATGGTTTTGCATCGATCTGTCCCAATTCAGGTTTAGTGTCATGAGTTTATTATTATATGATCTCAATCTCAATACTTGCTTCTTAGAGTAAACCATAAAACTAAACCTCTTGACGTGTCAAAATCAAAATCAAAACAAGATGCGCAGTAGCGCTTTGCTGTTTACAAAACAAGATGCACAATAGCGCTTTGAAGCCGTATATATAGATATAGTAGTAATAGTAAATGAAAAAAAATAACTAGCTAGGGGCTGGAAAAAACCTAGATGTCTTGAAAATTTATTGAAAAGAAAATTGAGGCCAACAAAAACGACACATGAATATTAAATTAAATAATGTCTCTTTCTGCATAAAACTTTTTGTGCATCAAAGATTAGGGATAGATATTACAATAAAAAACGTCATATAACATATATGACCAAATAAAACATGTATAAATGTAAAAACAAATATGATGTACAGGGAAAAAGGCCAATATCAACGTATATAGAGGTAGCGGTGCGACCTCGAGCGCTCGTCGTTCGAAAACTCAGACTTGCCTCGAGGCGCTACCGCGCCTCTTGATACAATTGAGGCGATACTGCGCTTCTTGAATCTCTTGCCTTGTGCACGAACACACATGAATTTGGCAAGCGTTGACATCAGGTAAGCTAACGTAAGCTACATTAATGTCATCTGATCGTGCCACGTCTTCTTGCATTTTGCCTTTCTAGTCAGCAATGGCAAAAATAAACAACGAAGATAAATTATGCTCTGTGACTAACGATACGTGCATTTTAGTGGAATCCATAAATGAAAACGAGCCGTCGAATAACAAACCTTTAACCAACACTGGATATTTAAACTGGCTAGTAGAAGAAAAAGGTTTGAATATTTCATCAGTCATAGAGGAAGAGAAAATCATCAATTTGAATTGACCATTCAACTGCAGCATTAGTACCGCTCCCAAAAATAAAACAAAATTATAAAATACAAAATTCGAGCATCATCCAGCTAAAATGATACGTGTAGATGGTAAGTAATATGTTATGGATATATATATATATATATTTATTTATTTACTCTTGTCAAGTAATTGTTTGTACAAAATTCCAACTGTAAGCTTTCCTTGTTCATTTCTATATACGATGGGTCCATGGGAGAATAATTTTGAGCATATAAATATCTAGAGTAAAGAAAGTCACTTGACAAGTTATAATAGGAATACATAAGACTCGAAGGGAAAATACAATGTGTACAAGACAAATAATTGTAAGCGCATAAAGATATTCACTCACAGAATATTTTCTCTTAACTTTCTTTTCTCAAGATATTTAGAGGTACAATGATTTTCTCCTATTGTCCCATCATATAAAGAAACAAACAAGAAAGTCTTCAATTAGTATTCTGTAAAAAAAGTTAATCGATATGCTATAAAAGGGAATTCAAGATACAAAGAAAGAAATTAGATTGACCGTTGTAAATATTTTTATCACCTGGACCCTTTGTATAAAGAAATCTACAAGAATAATCTTAATTTCGTATTCCGTACAAAAAATTAGTAAATCTTAAAAAAATTGACACTGGTCAATATAATTTCTTTTTTTGAGTCTTGTATTCCCTTTTATAGCTTGTCAAGTGATTTTTTTTTACAAAATACTAACTGACTTTCCTGTTGATTTTTTTAGCCGATGGGCCCATTAGAGAACATTTTTGAAAGTATAAATATCTGGAGAAAAGAAAGTCACATGCTAAGATGTAAAGGGGAATACAAGACTCAAAAAAAATAAATTATATTGACCGGTGTCAATATTTTTATCATTTGCTAATTTTTATACGGAATACATAATTAAGATTATCCTTGTTGATTTCTTTATACGAAGGGTCCAGATGATAAAAATATTTACAACGGGCAATCCAATTTCTTTCTTTGGTTCTTGTATTCCCTTTTATAGCTTGTTGAGTGACTTTCTATAGTCTATAGATACTTATATGTTCAAAATTTGTTGCCTATGGACCCTTCGTATAAAAAAATGAACAAGGAAAGTATTCAGTTGGTATTTTGTACAAAAAATCACTTGTCAAGAATAAAAATATATATACACATATATATACATGTGTACACATCCACAGTATATTACTTAACACCTACAGCTATCATTTTAGCTGGATGCTGATCAAATTTTGCATTTTATAATTTTATTTTCATTTTGGAAGCACTTTTGGAATGGCAAATTCAATTGACGATTTTCTCTTCTTCTACGACTGATGAAATATTTAAATATTTTCCTTTTACTAGCTAGTTGAAATATTCAGTGTTGGTTAAAGGTTTTCTATTAGATGGCTCGGTTTCATTTAGGAATTCCACTAAAATGCATAAATCGTTGCTCACCGAGCATAATTTAACGTCTTTTTTTATTTTTGCCATTGCTGACCAAAAAGAGCAAAATGCGTGGGCATTAATGTAATTTACGTAAGTTTATGTGGTACCTCACAAAACACTCGCGAAATTCGACAATTTATATCGACAGGAAATGGTCCAAAACGCGTTAAAAACATGGTTCTACAAAAAAAAATTTTTCAAGGACTTAGAAATATTTCAGGTGATGGACTTAGTCAAATTCCCAAAAGTTCATAAAAAAAAAAAAAATTTTATTTATATCGACAGGAAATGGCCCAAAACGCGTTAAAAACATGGTTCTACAAAAAAAAAAATTTTCAAGGACTTATTGCGGCTCGGACTTTTCTTTTTCTTCTTGTTAATTTTTTATTGCGTACAGATGTGTAACATAAGACTTAATTTGTTTCATAATAAAAAAAAAGATTAATTTCTCGTTTTTTCTTTAAAAACGCATTTGTATTTGTAACAACTTCCTTTCGATGAGATTCGAACCTGCAACGTTCCGATTCAGAGTCCAACACCTAGTCCACTTGACCACGAGTCCTTATTTGTATATTACATTTATTTCGCACTTAAGAAAAATTCGCAAAATTGAGTTTGAGCATTATATGAGAAAAAAGCTATTATTATTAAACAATAATTATTGTAAAACATTTATTATTTTATTCATTTTGGCGTTAGATTTTCAGGATTTATCCTTGAAATTTAATGCGACTATATTGAAATTGTTTGAATGTTTTCATGTTAATTAAATTGAATAAACTAAACTTATTAAATGGTCAACATTCACATATGAAATAAATAAAACTTAATTTATTAACCAAAAAAAAGATGTAAAAAAAAGCTCCATAAGGGATTTGAACCCGATCCAAAAAGTTACAATTCCGGCATGTTATACAGAAGCAGCGCCCGATTTTTTTCTTAATGACCAAGATCGTGGTGGGATGCCTTGTAGACGACGTCCCGTCGTCCTGAGGGTGTTCCTGGACACCTGGACATCGTCTGCAGAAACAGCGCTCGATTTTTTTCTCAATGACCAAGATCGTGGTCCAAGTCCAGCATGTTATCCACTTAGCTATCACAACATTTAGTAACACATGGCAGGACGTCGCATATGTTCATTTGCAATAAATTTTACATGAATTTTAATATGAAAGTACATTAAATTCGAGTACATTCACAACAATTTCAATGTTGTCGCATTAAATTTCAAGTATGAATGCAGAAAATGTATTTTAACAACAATTTTTTTACATTTATACTTGAAATTTAATGTGACTGCATTAAAATGAATATTCAAATTGTTGTAAATTTACAATGAATTTAATGGACTTTTACAGTAAAATTTATGTAAACGTGCAAAATTTTATTTACCCTATTGAAAAGAAATATGTAATTTTATTACGTATTTTTGATTCGTAACAAAAATACGTAATAAAAATACATATTTCTTTTTAATAGGGTAATGCATGTCCTTGAATTTTAATGTATGCCTACTTGAATATCTACATTAATTTTCATGCAAATGTGCATTAATTTCCTTTCCAGTACCAAGTACATTAAATTTACAGTACACTTGTCGTTGAAAAGTGCTGTAAAATTCAAGTCTTTTTTAACAGTGTACTTTCTTCATCTCCAATTACCTTCATTGTCAATGAAATAATTTATTAACCTCTATGTAGGAAATTGAAATGGGTAATTAATTTTGTAATAGGGAACATGCATGTGTTTTTAAAATTTTACTGCATTTTTACATTACTAAGTATTATCTTCTGGTTTGGGATATTCGACATATCTACCTAAAGATAATAAAAATAAGACTGTCAATATCATGCCTACTACCTATCACAAATAAGAACAGTGAATATAAATCGATTACAAAAGGTGTGTAATATGGTAGAAGTATTCAGATGTGACACCAGCAAGCCGTGATAGATTTAGTGAACACTTACAAATAAGAAATGGTTTATTACTCTTTAAAGAAAGTCGACTAAAAGAAATACCTAATACCTAAAATACATAAAATCTTACAGCAGATTTTTCAATATGACTGTAAATTACTATGCTAAAAATTTTGGAAAATTTTCTCAATCTATTTCATGAAAGGTTCCTGCAGACTTTCAGCAAGGATTCTGTGAAATGTTTAATAAAACTTCATAGATACTTTTCACAAAACCTTTTTTAAAAGGTTTAAGTAACATTTATAGAATATTTTAAAAAACCTTTATGCTGAATGCTTGTGAAAAGGTTTCTGCAATCTTTAAAATAATATTTCTTGAAATGTGCTTGCAAGCATTTCGTAAAATATTTTCTGAAATATTTTTGCAAAGATTTTACTTTGTTTTCTTAAAAGGTTTTATGTTTTCAATAATAATATTTCAGTGAAACCTTTCTGATATGTTCCTGAAAGGATTCAAGAAATATTTCTGTGAAATGTTATTGCAAGGTATTAGTAAGCTGCGGGAAAGGATTCAGCAACGTTTCATTCAAACCTTTCTGTGAATCTTTCTCATAATTATTTCATGCTATGTCAGCGATCTACAAATATTACGAAATGTTCGTAAAGTGTACTGTAAGTGTTCTTTTGGAACTCTCATGACATTTATTTATGAATATATTCTTTCTAAACGTAATTCGTTAAGAGATCAGGATGAGTTCATACATAACTAGTATAGAATACTTTCTAATGAGTATTACGAATTCTACAACAATGCTAATTTCAGTACATTGTTTTAAGTAAGAAAGGATTCATGAGTAGTTCATACACAGTTAAAAATTTTGTGTTTTGTGTTGTTCAATAAAAAACTACACAAAAATTGTGTTTAATGTACACTTTTTCTTGTGTTTCCATTAACACAAGGAATGTGTTTAAATTACACTATTTTTATGTAAAATTAAGAACTACACAAAATTTTAGTACTTTCATGTAAGGACACAAAATTAATGTATAAAATACAATTTACGAACGCAATATACTACGTAATTTTGCATTCAATAAGTACAATCTTTTAAAATCTAATTTTAAAAACTTACAAAGCGTAAATAGTGAGTTAGATGTTTCAGTGTAAAACGATTGGTTATATTATACAAAATACGGAAGATTATGTAATAATAAAATTATCAGAACTCCCAAATAATTTAAAAACATATGATGTTTTTATTAGTAGCAGCGATACTTTGGTAATCCCATACAACACAGATATGTTGCAACAATATCACACAAATATTGAAATATTACTTTGGAATATTGCCTCGAGTGTCAGCAATATTTCTTTCATATTCTAGTAATATTTAATGTCCGCGACACTTTCATCACAGAAATATTGTTAAATGATGTTTCTGTATAAATATTGCAGTAATATTAATATTGAATATTCCACGGATATGTATAAATTATAGCAATATCACTGAAATATTGAAATAATACTTTGGAATATCCTTTGCAATATCGAGTGTCGCGGTAATATTTCACAAATATTGCAGAAATATTTTATGTCTTCGACACTCACCACGGAGGTATTGTAAAATGATGTTTCTGTACTATTGAAGCTATATTGCTATTGAAATTGTACAAATATTCCATGGATATCTGTATAATTTTTATACTACCAATTTGATTAATTATACTATAATTTATTTTAAATTGATAATACAAATACAAATATATATTAAGATCGGCATCCCCTTAAGGGGATGCCGAACATAATTTCAGCGCTCTACTGTACCGACAATTCTCTATATTCGCTGCTATAGAATCTAATGTAAATTTGATTTTTCAAATAATTTTGAAACGGCTTGCTTAATGGCAGTTCTGTTTGCATCAAAATATTATTTATAATTCGTAGAATGTGCGTAGACTTCTTTTTTGGCTGATTTCACTTCCTATTGATGAAAATACTGACTTATTTTTCAATTGGAATTGAAATCAGCCAAAAAAGAAGTTTACGCACATTCTACGAATTGTAAATAATATTTTGATGCAAACAGAACTGCCATTAAGCAAGCCGTTTCAAAATTATTTGAAAAATCAAATTTGCCTTAGAGGTTAGCAAAGAACATAGAGAATCATCGGTATAGTAGAGCGCGAAAATTAAGTTAGGCATCCCCTTAAGACAAATTCGCAAAATCTGTCGTATTGAGTTTGAGCATTATCCTCTCTTAAAAAAGTGATGGCCTTTGTTGTGAAGCATTTGTTGTGAAGCCTTTAATAAGTGATTCTGATTGGTCGCCAAGATGGTGGCCAAGATGGTGGTCAGATACGTGAAGGTGATTGGTTGGTATTTTATGACTACATGTATTCCGTGTTTCTTGATCTCGATTAGAATCTTTATTCCTTATTCCTTATATACAGGGTGTTCGAAATGTTCCGGACCCCCCACTTATAACATAAAGTAAGCATTTTGGAAAAAAATGTTAAATACAAAAGTTGTTAAGTTTTGAAGGTTGAACTAAATGATGACCTTGGATTTGTTATTGGTTATCATTTTCAAGGTCATTTAAAGGTCATCTTCAGTTTTTTAAATAGGGACCCCTATTTTTTATTTCAGATTCTGAAAGAGCACAAAATTTTACATCTGGATATGTATCCACGTTATGGCTCAAAATGACCTACAGAGGTCATTTAGTGGTTAAATGATTATTTAGTAGCAGAAAGCCAAGAAATCCCGATTATTAAGAACTTTGGGTGTATTTGACGAAAAGAAAAAAAAAATTTCGTACTTTAATACTAAAGTACATAATTTGATTTTCTAGGACGAACTTTATGGTCACTTTAAAATTGGCCTTCATTTTTAAGGTCATTTGAAAGTTATCTTCAGCTTATTAAAAAGGGACTCATTTTGTATTCCGGATTCTGGAGGAGCATTAAATTTTAGGTCTAGAGATATGTACAATATCCACGTCATGGCTCGAAATGATCTACATAGGACACTTGGGGGTTATTAATTTCAAAAGCAAAATAATCTAACCGTTTTAGATGAACAGTTTTTATTGCAATAATTTTTGGCAAGGGTTACGAGTTTCTACGCATGATTCATAGCATTTTCAGGATCGTTATTTGTACCTTAGAAGATTTTGCTCACTATTCTTTTTAGGAATCAGTTCATTTATAATTGTTAATTAACAATTGTTTACTCCTATTTACTTTTCTGTTTTCAAGAGTTAAGTGAAGTTCTCTTACTTCGAAATTCAGATAATTGTATTAATTTTCAATAATTGTACTTTTAATCGTAGTGAAAAATGGCACATCTTACTGAACGAGAAAGAATATCTTTGTTGATGATGCGAGGGTGGGGTGATCAAGAGAGAGGTTACAAACAGGTACAGCGTTTATTCAATGAAACATTCAGAGTTGAAGAAAACAACCCTATTTCAAAAAGTACCGTAATTCGTACAATTAGACGTTTTGAAGAGACAGGTGGTATTAAAGATCGTCCTAAACCAGGTAGATCCAAATCATCGTCTAATGATGAAAAGAGCTTAGACGTATTACAATCATTTATTGAGGACCCCCATTGCAGCATCAGACGTTGTGCACAACAGCATGAAATGGGAGCTGCATCTGTGCACAAAATTTTGAAACTCAACAAATGGCATCCTTTCAAATTAAAGTTGGTACAGGAATTATCTGAAGATGATTTTGATAGAAGGGTAGAGTTTTGTGATGTAATGATGCAAATGATATCTGATGATCCTTTGCTCCTCAATAACATTGTTTTCTCTGATGAAGCCACGTTTGAGTTAAGCGGAACAGTGAACAGACATAATTGTCGATACTGGAGTAACATCAATCCACATTGGATGAGAGCGGATCACACGCAACATCCTGAAAAAGTAAATGTTTGGGCTGGCATATTTAATGGAAGAGTACTTAGCCCTTTCTTTATTGAAGGTAATTTAAATGCTGCAATGTATGAAAACATGCTTCGAGACCAAATTATACCTGCTATACGGAATTTAACGGGTGGAAATCTGGACGAAATTTACTTCCAACAGGATGGTGCTCCTGCACACTACGGTATTCATGTTCGCCGATATTTAGATGCAACATTTCATGATAGATGGATTGGGCGGAGAGGTACAATTGAATGGCCACCTCGGTCCCCAGACCTAACGCCTCTTGATTACTTCCTTTGGGGATACTTGAAGGATAAAGTTTATGTTATAAAACCACGTGACTTGGATGATTTCGCCAAAGAATCACTGATGAAATAGACTTGATACCTCAGCAAATCTTGCGAAATGTTGTTGCAGCCTTTTACAATCGGTTAGCACATTGCCAAACTGTTAATGGACAACAATTTGAACAGTTGTTGTAAAAAGTTCCTGTCAACGACATTTTAAAAAAAATTCAGTTTGGGCGAATAGTCCACTGTCTTGATTTAGTTAGCTGGGCCGCCGATAGTCCTGCCTTAGCTGACTGGGCCGCTAGTGTTCTTGTCTTAGTAGGCTGGGCCGCCGATGGTCTTGCCTTAGTTGGCTGGATCACCCATGATGTTACCTTAATTAGTTGTACCTCCCGTGCCTGAGCAATAAGGCTCATTTTGATTAGACATTTTTTTATTTATCATTTTCTCCCCCGAGGTATGTACTTGTTGGGCCTAAGGCTTATTTTGATTAGACATTTTTTTATTTATCATTTTCTCGCCCGAGTTATGTGGTTGTCTGGCCTAAGGCTTATTTTACGCCAGTGTCAATTACACCTTCTACAATCCTAATGCAGAATTTAGCGCTGGTGCAAAATGGAGAATTACAACTAGGAGGCTTAATTTGGAGGCTCTGAAGATGACCTTTAAATGACCTTGAAAATGATAACCAATAACAAATCCAAGGTCAACATTTAGTTCAACCTTCAAAACTTAACAACTTTGTATTTAACATTTTTTTCCAAAATGCTTACTTTATGTTATAAGTGGGGGGTCCGGAACATTTCGAACACCCTGTATATTAACCATGTAGGAATATTTTGATTTTTCCAAATCTTTTCATAACTTTGAATTTAAAATTAATAACTTCCCATGCTTTTTTAATTATTATTAATACAATATTATTGATTTATGTGAGGCAGAAACAAAAATCACGACGCGCGCATCGCGCGCGCAAGATTCCTAGTATGAAAAAAAAGCGTTTATTATTAAACAATAATTATTGTACATAATTTATTATTTAATTCTTTTTTGCATTAGATTTTCAGGATTTATACTTGAAACTTAACTACGTTAAATACATTGAAATTGTTTGAATGTATTCTTGCTAATTAAATTAAGAAAACTAAATTATTAAATGGTCAATATTCACATATAAAATAAATAAAACTTAATTTATTTAACAAAAAAAAGATGTAAAAAAAGCTCCATACGGGATTTGAACCCGATACAAAAAGTTACAATTCCGGCATGTTATACAGAAGCAGCGCCCGATTTTTTTCTTAATGACCAAGATCGTGGTGGGATGCCTTGTAGACGACGTCCCGTCGTCCTGAGGGTGTTCCTGGACACCTGGACATCGTCTGCAGAAGCAGCGCTCGATTTTTTTCTCAATGACCAAGATCGTGGTGGGTTTCCCTGAAGACGATGTCCCGTCGTCCTGAGAGTGTTCCTGGACACCTGGACATCGTCTGCAGGAGCAGCGCCCGATTTTTTTCTTAATGACCAAGATCGTGGTGGGCTTCCCTGAAGATGATGTCCCGTCGTCCTGAGGGTGTTCCTGGGCACCTGGACATCGTCTGCAGGAGCAGCGCCCGATTTTTTTCTTAATGACCAAGATCGTGGTGGGCTTCCCTGAAGATGACGTCCCGTCGTCCTGAGGGTGTTCCTGGACACCTGGACATCGTCTACAGAAGCAGCCCCCAATTTTTTTTTCAATGACCAAGTGCGCGGTGGACACACGTGTTTATATTTATGTCTATAAGGTTCCCTTTTATCATTCTGTTAACATAAGCATCCAGACACATACCGAAAAGTATAATTGTCTTATTAGATATTAGGCCTAGTACACACTAAAAGAATTAGAGCAGCAGAATAACAAAAGACATAGTATAGCTCCTTTGCCGGACACTTGCGGTAAGAAGTAGGAATATGTAAATAAGGGGGGCAAAAAAAGGAATTAAGTAGATCTACGGCGAAAATAAGAAAATAAGACATCTTATTCTCGTAACATATTATTTACGTATTAACGTTATTATCTGTTAATATAACTAAAACTATTCCTTGTGTTGTATCTACTGTAAAGTCTAATTTATAAAAAAAATCATCTATTATTTATAATATTTTAAAAAATTTGTATTAAATTTATTTATATTAAATAAAATGTATTTTATTATAATCATTTAATTGATAAAATGTTATAAAAAATTAAATTTTTTTTCACTTTAAACAATTAAATTTAAAAAATGAATTATTTTCAACATAAATTCAAAAATTATTTTTCAAGCGAACATTATCTTTATTCATTAACATCTTTTTCATTTTTGAATTTGTTTCTATCTTTACTATCTTTTGAGATAATTGGAACAGAAGAAAACGATCAATTTTTGTATAAATGATTGTATAAATTTGTACGACACCGCATTTTCAAGCTGAAAGCATAAGCTTTCAAATACCGTTGAGATATTTGAGATGCGATAATCGGTTCAATAACTATACAGGGATTTATGAGGGTTAAAATTTTTGACTTATTTATTAGCTTTTAAATGTTAATAAAAAGAGGAAATTTATTTTTTTTTTTCAATTGTAAATATATTTTTATAAAGCCTTTGCTTCACAGAAAAGAATGCCGTCGGAATTCTAAAGCTACGATCATTTTTCGCAATAATATAAAACTTTCTTTCTTCCCAGATTTTTGCCGAAGGGTGGCAAAAGCATGTGAAGGGGAATATTTTACACCTTTTGTAATTCATACAAGAAAGCATAGTAATTTAACAAAATATTTGTGTACTTTCTGGCGATATAGTACACAATTTAGTGTATTTATTGTGTTAAAATAAATTTTTACTAATTATTTGTGTAGTTTACTGGAGCAGTCAAAATTAAACATAATTTTTGTGTAATTTAATGATTTATACACAAAAATTATGTTATCGTTACCACCGTTCGAATCTAAACACAAAAATTGTGTTCTCTTTGTGTTCGATCAATTCTAAACACAAAAATAGTGTTTAGAATTGAACGGATTTTCAACTGTGTAAGTGTTCTGACAGAGTTCTTTATGAATGCATTATGAGATTTACAAATATATTTAATTATCCTATTGCAAATAACCAAGTAATTTTATGACCTAAATCTATTACTCATTTAACTGTGGAATTAAGTTAAATAACTTTCTTGAAGTTATATTTGCTTAAATAAATAAACAAAAGAAAGAAATTAATACGCTACATGGAAGGTAAAAAAATGCCTCAGATCGCTCCTAAGCCAACCTGTGCACTCCCAGCCAAAAAAATATAATAAAAAAAAAAAAAAAATACTGCTAAAACGGACCGAAATAGCACATTTCGGAATGAAAATCCAATAATTAGCACAGGTCCCAATTTATTATAAATAATTGTTAAAGATGGCAATTCTGCTTCACCTGATTTTAGATAGAAATAATCAGCTAGGCGCAAGGAAAAAAATTTTAAAAATTTGCACACTTTTTATTTAAATTGGCACAGTCATTAAAAGCCGATAACATTATTTGTTGGAATAAAAAAAAATTGAAATATAATTTTACAACAGTAACTGATCAAAGTTGGCATCTGCGCGTGCGCAGGATACATTAACGCATGCGCATGCGCAGACACATTGTGCGTTCGTGGATTTGAAGTATATTGCAAACTGACCCTGAAGGTCTCCGGGCAATTAAAGTGACGTCTCTCCGAGGAATGCACGCCTTTTTCTCTCTTTTTTCTTTTTTACGAGTGTCACGTTTGGATGGATAAATATAAAAATTATTATCTTAAAAATGTAAAACAGATAATTTATGGTGATATTACTGCAAGAAAACTACTTCGACATTCATAGGTTGCAAAAATTTTACTTGGTATTTAGAAAACATTTATCCAGAAATAATTTTACCCGATGATACCGAGGAACATATGAAGAATAAGTGGAGTAAATTTGATTAAAATGTCGTTCAACCATGGCATTGAAGCAAAAGAAATTACACAAATGAGTATCAAATAAGGCTTATCAATTCAATAACCCTAAATATTTATTAATTGAACTTTAAGTTGATACAATTTTTATAATAATATTAAATGAATTAAGATCTTTCAGATATGGTACCAAACAGACAGACATGAATTGGTTCTTGGACAAATGCTTTGTTTAGAATGAAGTGTAAAAATTCCGAGGCTTGGAAAATGCCATGAAATGGGAGTAAACCAAGAATGGAAATTTAGCGGAATAGTTAGTAGCTTAATTTAAAATTTACTTGAATAGTACAATTTTTATAAAGTCACTTTCTGTTTTTAGAGTGGAGTACCAATTTATAACTCAGCTCTTCGCACCTGCTTAGGTACAGTAGGTGCTAATAAAAACATGCATATAATAATGGACTTGTGCAATAAAGAAGATAGATCTAAATTTTAGATTTAGTAAATTTTAAATTAAGCACTGATACTAACTATTCCGCTAAATTTCCATTCTTGGTTTACTCCCATTTCGTGGCATTTTCCAAGTCTCGGAATTTTTACACTTCCTTCTAAACGAAGCATTTGTCCAAGAACCAATTCATGTCTGTCTGTTTGGTACCATATCTGAAAGATATTAATTCATTTAATATTATTATAAAAATTGTATCAACTTAAAGTTCATTTAATAAATATTTAGGGTTATTGAATCGCTAAGCCTTATTTGATACTCATTTGTGTAATTTCTTTTTCTTAAATACCATGGTTGAACGACATTTTAATCAAATTTACTCCACTTATTCTTCAAATGTTCCACGGTATCATCGGGTAAAATTAATTCTGGATAAACGTTTTCTAAATACCAAGTAAAATGTTTGCATCCTATGAATGTCGAAGTTGTTTTCTTGCAGTAATATCACCATAATTTATCTGTTTTACATTTTTAAGATAATAATTTTTATATTTATCCATCCAAACGTGACACTCGTAAAAAAAGAAAAAAGAGAGAAAAAGGCGAGCACTCCCCGGAGAGACGTCACTTTAATTGCCCGGAGACCTTCAGGCTCAGTTTGCAATATAATTCAAATCCACGAACGCATCAATGTGTCTGCGCATGAGCATGCGTTAATGAATCCTGCGCATGCGCAAATGCCAACTTTGATCAGTTATTGTTGTAATATTACATTTTATTTTTTTTTATTGCAACAAATAATGTTATCGGCTTTTTACTGACTGTGCCAATTTAAATAAAAAGTGTGCAATTTTTTAAAATTTTTTTCCTTGCGCCTAGCTGATTATTTCTATCTAAAATCAGGTGAACTAAAATTGCCATCTTTAACAATTATTTATAATGAAATGTGCTATTTCGGTCCGTTTTGGCAGTATTTTTTTTTTTTTTTTATTATAATTTTTTGGCTGGGAGTGCGCCGGTCCTACGCCACCCTCGTATTTAGCTACGATGCTTTACAACCGATCTGAGATCATTTTTATTATCTACTGTGGTGCATTTAATCTAACAGTACGTGTATCAAAATATATTATTTTAACACTAACAAGGAAAGCTCATCAGATCCGGGTGAGGGATTTACCTCAAATTGGTTGTGGTAACTCTTAATACCTCAACGATGAACTATGTAGAGGTTCAGGACCTAACGCTCTCTCATTCCTGAAATATTATACCTTAATTTTGGCTGCGACTCCTATTTATCCTAGTGTGATCGATGTAGCCAATTTCAAAGCCATGCTTTTTCTCTCTTACTTGCTAGTTTTCGATAATAAAATTATATTATTTGTATGCATTTAAATTACTTAATTCATAATCTATATTAATTTTCATACTTATAATCTAAAAAAAAATTTCCATATCTCTTACCAAAGGTCGAGTTCCAAAAAGTGCAATAAAAAGTTTTTGTGTGAAAATTAATATAGATTGTGTATTAACCCACTAAGGCCCAAACGGACGTTTTTTTGCGTCGTTTTTGGCCGTGAAAAACATGATGTTGCAGGGTCAGAAAAAAATTGAGGCATACTTTTTCTGCAGTAGAATTTTATCCTCTTTCAGAATCTGGCTGAATTTTTTTCATCAAATGTGAGCCTGCATTGTTATCAACAATTTAATGTCAAAAACCATGAAATTTTTGAGTGAAAATTTTTCATAGACTGTTATTTTTAAGTACATCAATATAAAAAGGTTGCATCTATATTTTTTTGTTACAGGAACCAAATCTTTCAGAAAATTTTATTATGCCGCTGGGGTAAAAGTCACATGACCTTTATAGATTTTAAAACGAAATATCATCTACAAATTTCGGGTATGACAGATTTTTTTCTTTCAATTAGTTTTTCGGATATTTATAATAGACTGCATTGTAAATTTAACTCATCATTACTGAAACATCTTATTTTCGGCTTGTTCCAATCTGCAGTCTTCCAATCTCTGTAGATTCAACATTTTTTCAATTTTATTTATTGGTTTTATTCAAATAGATTTTCTCGTTTACCATTAATAAGTCCATAAAGAAAAGCCTAAATTGATAAATTACTTTAAAATGTTAATTTACCGATAAATACAAAAATCTTTAAATTTAAAGCAATAATTTCTATTATAAACAAACACGAGATTAACTGTTTTTATTTGCATACTAAGAGGTCTAAGATGACTTGGTTAGTAGAATGCAAGCCACTGAAATTCAGTGACCTGCGTTCGAGTTCAGTCATGCGTCATAGACCTCCATTGCTGGTTAGTATCAAATGGGAGCATAAATAAAGCGACATTAAATAAATAAAAATAGAACTTTCCACACTAATCCAATGAAAATTCTTTCAGAGTTTCAACAAGAATTTTCATTCAACGGTGTATCAAATTTGTTCAAAATAAAAGATACTACATCATTTGGCAAGGAAGCTACAGCAAATTTTATTATTAATCCAGGAGATCCGCTTCTAGCAGAGGTTCCTATAGCAGTATGCCTCTCGCCCCAATATTATAATTCACACTGCCACAATTGTTTTAAAAGGTCAGATCAGAATGTAATAACACTTTATTAAATTAAAACAATCTTCTTCTAATTAAGGGTCGTTTAAATAGGTATAATTATTTAGATGAAAATTTGTTTATTTTATCACGTGAATTGTTGCAGTAGGGCCGCGTATTGCACATAATATAAATAACGCACATTTTAACAAAATAAAATCAATATTTTAAAGAAACGCTTAAGTGTTTCCTTTTTTTACCCAATTTCCAAAAGAATACTGGAATAATCTTACATACTTTTACGATATTTAAGGGAGTCAGTCTGAGTTAAGTACGGAAAAAAGCTACGGCAAGTGGACAAATAAATAAAAATTTAAGATATTTTTGGTAGCACAGCAGTGGAGATAAAAAGCACTATTTGTATCCTAATAGTGTACAAATAACCTAGATTACGTGAATACCCAAAGAGTAAAAAGTTACAGTAATCAAAAGTGATGAATGAAATTTTTATAGCAATTATACTGGAATCTGTATTTTTTCAATTTAACCCAGACTGACCCCCTTAAATATCGTAAAAGTATATAAGATTATTCCAGTATTCTTTTGGGAATTGGGTAAAAGAAGTAAACACTTATGCGTTGTTTTGAAATAGAGATTTTAAAGTGATAAATCAAGTAATAACTTGTGACGAGATTGATGAGTCGCGCTCGTGGTTGAGACCGTTAGCTAAGTTGCCCCTAGTTCACGGAATTATAGAAGATTGAATTGAAAAGATTCGGCCTCCTTCGCCACTGGACATCATCACGCTCCTCCTCACAACGGGTACCTCCGCCGGTCTCCGCGATTCGAGAGGTCGCTTGCCGGATCCGATTAAAGAAAGTAAATAATAAGAGGTATGTTTGAATAACGTTAGAAGTATAGTGCGAGTATTCCGGGTAGACTAAGGAGTGAGCGACTTCGCTTAGTATTCGCAATTTATATCTATAAGTAGCATCTTGCTATAATTATTTACGTTCAATGAAATCGGTTAAGTCCATCAGCATGAAAATTTCTATGTATCGGGAAAAAAAATGTGTTGTAGGACCATGGTTTTTACAGTATTTTAATGACTTCCGATTACTCCAGATGCTCGTCAGGGTTTCGTAAAATATTTGCCTTTTTAAGAATATTTGGGAAATTGGCTAAGTCCGTTGACTGCAAAACTTTTAAGTGCCGTGAAAAAAAAATGTTCGTAATACGTAAAATACATGGCCGTTCGGTGCATTTTTTTCCGTCAGATTAAGTTTTGGCGTGGATTATTATCTGATTTATCACTTAATTTATCATTTGGCTTATCACGTAATGTTTTGCAATAGGGGGACAAAATAACTACGTAGCGTGCGAAAGCCAGTTTTACCATAGCGGCAGTGTCCGATCTAACACCGATATAGATCGCGTGTACAGGGTGTCCAAAAAGTCCCGGAACACCTTAATAATTTTCTAGGTAAACTTATTTTGGACAAGGTCAACGTCAATATAGAGATAACTTTTATGAAGGAATTTAATAGTGACCTTGGATTTGACTTTCAAGGTTATTTTAAGATCAACTTTGTTTTTTCAAATGGGAACCCTTATTTCTGACAACGGATGGGTCAACGATGACCTTAACGGTCACACAAGGTCATTTAACCTCGAGCAAGGCAAGTCAGGAAACCTCTTGGCATAGGAAATTCTTAATTTCTGTACCACAAAAGCTATTGCCTTTGTAATGACCCTGCCAATTTGATTTAATTTAAAATTTTGTTCTCTAGTTTTACCTATTCTTTATCTCTCTCTTCCTCACACAAACACCTCCGTAAAAATACATATATATATTGTGAGGGAGTTTTTATCTAAATGCTGAGACGTAGAGTGGAAGGAAGGGAATTCATCGACGTCGAGCTGTCTCGCAATATTTATGTATGCAGGCAGGCTCGACGAGACGAGGAAACAATTGCGAGGGCTACCTGGTGATCGGAGCCGTGTATGTCGGAGAGAGAGAGTGGTGCAGCGGGAAGTAGCCCGACGGTGCCGCGACCGTGCACGCAGCCGAGGCGAGAGACTGCCGCTCAGCTGAGCGCGGCCGCCATCTTCCCTCGACCCCGCGACTGCCGCGACGAAGCCTGACGACGACGTCAGGCACGTGTCGCTCGGTCGAGCACGTGTTGCTCGGCCGGCGGAAACTGAATAGGTGCGAGGGAGGGGCGGCCGCTAGGCGCGAGAGAGACGGAGCGCGCGGTGGGAGAGAGAGCGCGCGGCGGAAGAGAGAGGGAGCGCGCGGAGTGAGAGAGACGGCGCGCTAGGTGCGAGAGAGAGAGGGCGAGGCGCGCGGCCATAGGAGTGAGAGAGAAACGATCGATCTCCGCTCCTATGCATCGTAGCGCCTTGCGAGATGGCGCGTTCGCCTCGTGGTCGCCGTGGCTCTCGCGCTTGAGGTTCGCCTCCACCGTGGCGGTGTGTCGTGCCTCCGCGAGGGCGCTGATACCGCCGCACGACCTCAGGTCCGTGAGGGCGCTCGGGTCGTGGGTTCGCGATCGACGCGCGAACCGGCGCGCCGATCGCGGCTATAAGCTAAATGGGATAGAGTGAGAGGGAGAATTCGTGACGCGGACAGAACGGCGGTTTTGCAGAGAAAACCCGCCCTTCTGGAAGAAGTACTTGTACGGACGCCACGCATTTAGTTTTTCTCTGATTTCGCGGAATTTCGAGTAGTTTAGGATTAGCGTATTTTGGAGTTATCGCGGAGTGGAAGTAGGTAGAGATTGTAGGAAGTCTTGCAGGCTTTGTGTTGTAGTAAAGGGAGTCTATTGTAGTTGTAGTTAGCTGTAGGTGTAGAAAGAACGGCGAGAAGCGGATCAGTAGTTCATTGCAACATATTGGCTGTAAGCGAAGTTGAGTGAGTTGTTATTTGCGTGCATCAGCCCGAATCTCCCCGTGAGTGTTTGTGCTTTTGGAAGCGTGTATTTCAGCGATCTCGGGGCGGCGGTTAGCCCCAGCAGCAGCGACATTTGTAGCCGGAAAGCAGTAAAGCGGATTTTGTCTCCGTCGCCGAGGACATTCCCGGACTCGGCGCGTCAACGACCTCCCCTGGGTCTGAGCCAGCCGGACATCGGACCGACACGGTGCATCAGCACCTGGCGCCCTTTCTTGCAACGTAGTGAGTTTTTATAGTGTTGTATCTCCACTTGAGATAAGGGTTTGGGAGTTTGTTCGCGGGTAGGGTACGGAGCGGCATAGAGTAGGATACAACCATTGGTCCGTCAGTGAATAGTACGGGGACCTTAAAATACTATATCACAATATGTATATATATACTAGGGGGGGTCCCCCCCTACTCGCTCTGCTCGTCCACCCCCCATTTTGCGATACAGGCGAATTCTAGAAAATAATTGTTGCATTTTTCTCATTTTTTTACCTGTATACGATATGAAACTTCATTTAACCAATTGATTTAGCGATATTATTGAATAGATTTATTTTTTCAGTCAAATTCCAGAAGATAATTTTTATAACCATTATTTTATTTTAAAACTATTATTTCAATTTAAAATTTTCAGCAACACGATAATTGCGTCATTTTTTAATTTTATTTACTAAATGCTCATTATTATCGTTTTCTGCTATGTCAATGATTAAATATTTCATAGACTGTATCGTTATATGATTTTGAAGTTAAAATTACACTTTTATAAAAATGTCGATTTTTCACATCTTTAAGTATCCAATAATTTCATCTATAATATTTTCGTTTGTACAATTGATTTTGGGATTTTTGTTACTTTACTTATCGATCATAGTTTGATAAAAAATTGTCATTGGCTACATTTAAAAGCCAAAATTTAAATTCGATATCATTTTCCGAAATTATTTTATTTTTCTTTAATAACATACATTTAAAATTTTGTCGCATTATACCTATTTTTTATAATTCCCAATAACTCTCAGTAATTCGATTCCCAGACGGAACAATTAGTAACATACGTCGAAAATCTCTTGATGCAAGAACTTCTTTTGCTCCAAATATTTCATTATAATCAGATAAATCAATTAAACATTTTTCTACAGCATTTAAAATGTCTTTATAATTTTTATTATTATGTTATTCAAACCTCCTATTTTTTATTTTTTTCCCCTTTGTTTATACACCTTTGCTTTAGCGATACAATTAAATCTGTTTACTTTTTCAGTCATTTTTCAATTGTCACTTTTTTCCCATTAATCTACTCTTTTACTTTACCGATATCATTGAATTTATTTATTTTTCAGTCGATTTCTAGAAAATAATTTTTCACCTTTTCTATAACTGTATATACGATACAAAACTTCATTTAGCCATTTGCTTTAGCGATATAATTGATTTTATTTTCATTATTATCTTTTTTTGCTATGTCAATGATTCAATATACCGTAAACTGTATCGCTGTACGATTAAGAAATTTATTGTAAATTTTTTATCCACATTTTTTGGAGCTAAAATTACAATTTTATACAAATTGAGGAGGGGCTGAGGAGGGGTTCAATAATGAAGATGTTCCTGAGGAGGGGTTGAGGAATATCACTGAGGAGGGGGGAGGAGGGGGGTGGAGGGGGTGGAGGGGCGAGGAGGGGGGAGGATAGTTAAAGAGGAGCAGGAATATTTTTTAAATATATGAAAAGACATCATTAAAATGATATATATAACATAAATTAATGAAAAAAATGAGAGGAAATGTTGAATGATGAGCGGTGGAGGAGGGGGGAGGAGGGGAGAGGAGGGGGGAGGATGGGGATAATCTTTGGTTTTGACCTTATAACTATATAATATAAGGAGATATATATATATCCATAACTCACCATGTTTGCGTTCTTTCTAGTTGTTATATAGATTTTAAGTAATTTTTAGTATTTCTAAGGAAAAGGAAAGCCAAAAAGTACGTTAAGATTTCCCAGGCTGAGGACGCGATAAGAGGGCCTGGAAGCAATAAACCCTCTACTTTACGACTTGCAGGCGCCGCGCAGGACTAGCCCGGCAAAACTCCCACGTAAAAAAAAGGATGCGCACAAACTCTTGAAATTTTCCGTTAACGGGAAAACGTTCTAGAATTTTCTTATTTACTTTTCTTTTCCTTCTTTAGCAAATCATTATAATAACTAAGTCTAGGATAAATAAATACTTATACCATTATTATTTTTTTTTTATATATATACATACCAAATAATTCAAATGTCCTTCCCCTCGCCTCAAAACTCGTATATTAATAAGATAATTCTTCTATAAATAATTATAAATAAATAAATAAACATCAAGATGCCATAATAGAAAAATATAAGAAAATAACACAGGCCGACAAGAAATTTGTCCAGAAACCAGACCATACTTTTCTAAAGTTCTTTAATGCGCTGAATTCAAATTTGGCCGCAGATTTGCTCTATCACGTCAGGATTTTAAGATATCCTAACCTAAAAGTGTAAAAAACAACGGTTTTGCCCATTTTTGAGGTTATATATAAACTACAGATTTTATTTTTTTTTTAAACACACACAGCATCTTAAAGTAGAAGTCTTCCTCTTTCGAATGGCGCTGAGTTTGCTTAAGTATCGTTTTTTCTCTAAGATAGAGCATAGTTAAGTTTATGCATTTGCTAATTTTACCATAGCTGGAAAATCACTGAAATAACATAGTTATGATGCAGGAAATCGCATACTTCAAATAATAAGTCTACAAACCAATGCCTACACATGTCAAGTCCAGATAACTCAGTCCCACAAATCCCAAGCCCACAAACCCCATGCCTACAAACCCCCAACCCACATACCCTAAGCCCGCAAACCTCTAGCCTACAATTTTGAAGGCCGACAAAATGAGATCGATTTTTTCGACCAGCAACCAGACCATACTTTTCGGAAGGTTTTTGATGCGTTGAATTTAAATCTGGTCGCAGATTTGCTCTATCACGTTAGGATTTTGAGATATCGTAACCTAAAAGTGCAATAAACAACGTTTTAGACGATTTTTGAGGTTATATATAAACAACTTTTTTTTTTAAAAAAAAAAACACACACAGCATTTTAATGTGTAAGTCTTTCTCTTTCGAATGGCGCTGAGTTTGCTTGAATATCTTTTATTCTCGCTAAGATAGAGCAAATTTAAGCAAATTAAAATTTATATAAAATATGTAATCCCACAAACCCTATGCGAAACATTTAGGGAAATTGTTTACGGATATTTTTTAATATCAATAAAAATGTTGAGTAAAATGCAAATCGACAGAACTCCTTGTACCAATAAGAAAAACCAATTTTGCAATGTTTGTGGAGACTTTCAACCAAAGGAATTTCGTAGATTAATAAATGAATCGATAAAAGAATCATATATAAAATGTTATAATAAGCTAATGAGAAACTTAGATAAATCATGGGTACCTGAATCTATTTGTAATGCTTGTAGACTTAATATGGGGAGATGGGACGAAGTTAAAGGAGAGGTCGTGATTGAACCAGCTATTTGGCGCGAACCTTTAGATCACGACAATGACTGTTATTTTTGTTTAAGCAATGTAAGTGGCTTCAACAAAAGGAATAAAAGAAAAATTAAATACCCTAATGTGGAGAGTGTAACGCCTGCTAAGAAAGAAAAAATAGAAAGATGCGAAGGAAATAATGTAGGTACAATTGAAAGTATAGATGAGGCTGAGAAAGAAACATCAAGTTTTTCTGAGGGTTCATCAAGCGATATCGAGCCGAAACTTTTTGACCAAGATTGTTTGGATGACCTTATTCGCGATCTTCAGCTCCCAAAAGATGCATCTGAACTACTGGCTTCAAGGCTTAAAGAAAGAAATATGTTGTTACCTGGGACAAAGATAACAACGTATAGAAAAAGAGATGAGAAGTTTGTAAAATTTTTTTCAAAAGAAAATTCTCTTGTATACTGCAATGATATCAAAAGTATTATAAATTTATATAAACCAGACATGTATAAACCAGAAGACTGGCGTTTGTTTATAGATTCGTGTAAGGAAAGTTTAAAGGCAGTGTTACTCCATAACGGCAATGATTTTGCAGCCATCCCAATCGCTCATTCAGTTATAATGAAGGAATCTTATGAAACTTTTAAATTTCTTTTAGAAAAAATTGATTACATCTATCACAAATGGCTCATTTGTGATGATTTCAAAATGATCCAAATGGTTCTCGGTCTACAACAAGGATTTACAAAATATCCATGCTTTCTTTGCCTCTGGGATAGTCGTGCACGAACGAAACATTATACACAAAAAAATTGGCCAGTAAGAGAAAAATGGGACATTGGTTATGAAAACGTCATCCATGAGAGTCTTGTAGACCGTAAAAATATTTTGTTACCACCTCTCCATATTAAGCTTGGTTTAATGAAGCAATTTGTTAAAGCACTGGATAAAAATGGTAAATGTTTTCAGTATCTTCAATCAAAATTTCCTAAATTAAGTGATGCAAAAATTAAAGAAGGTATTTTTACAGGACCCGACATAAGAACCCTCATAAAAGACAATGATTTTGTTACATTTATGAATTCTGCGGAGAAAAATGCCTGGTTGAGTTTTAAAGAAGTTGTACAAAATTTTTTAGGAAATACTCGGGCTCCAAACTATAAAACTATTGTTTCTACTATGTTGACTAATTTTGAAAAGTTAGGTTGTTTGATGAGTTCAATATTATATTATCTTTTTTCACACTTGGATAGGTTTCCAGAAAACAATGGAGCTAAGAGTGAAGAAATGGGAGAAAGGTTTCATCAAGACATTAAACAAAAGGAGCGGCATTAAAAATAAAACATGGAGTAATCGCCGCCACGTCCACGTTTCGTGACTCTGGGTTCGGCTGAGAGCGGTAAAAAAATCTTGAATATTTGTGAACTTGGGTTTAAAGGCTTAGGATGTGTAAGCTTAAGGACGTTGTCGCGGATCAGTCGTGCGCAACTTCAACTTCATTTGCATTAGTGTCAGTGTATATGGCAAAAGAAGAATAGGTTGAGCACTACTGCACGCATTCTCTCCGTTTTTTATGCGCAGAAGTACAAAAGTTATCTTCTGCGCAGCCTCGGGCGATCCGGCAACAGCGTCTTGAGCGTCTGCAATATACATATACAGGGTGTTCGAAATGTTCCGGACCCCCCACTTATAACATAAAGTAAGCATTTTGGAAAAAAATGTTAAATACAAAAGTTGTTAAGTTTTGAAGGTTGAACTAAATGATGACCTTGGATTTGTTATTGGTTATCATTTTCAAGGTCATTTAAAGGTCATCTTCAGTTTTTTAAATAGGGACCCCTATTTTTTATTTCAGATTCTGAAAGAGCACAAAATTTTACATCTGGATATGTATCCACGTTATGGCTCAAAATGACCTACAGAGGTCATTTAGTGGTTAAATGATTATTTAGTAGCAGAAAGCCAAGAAATCCCGATTATTAAGAACTTTGGGTGTATTTGACGAAAAGAAAAAAAAAAATTTCGTACTTTAATACTAAAGTACATAATTTGATTTTCTAGGACGAACTTTATGGTCACTTTAAAATTGGCCTTCATTTTTAAGGTCATTTGAAAGTTATCTTCAGCTTATTAAAAAGGGACTCATTTTGTATTCCGGATTCTGGAGGAGCATTAAATTTTAGGTCTGGAGATATGTACAATATCCACGTCATGGCTCGAAATGATCTACATAGGACACTTGGGGGTGATTAATTTCAAAAGCAAAATAATCTAACCGTTTTACATGAACAGATTTTATTGCAATAATTTTTTGCAAGGGTTACGAGTTTCTACGCATGATTCATAGCATTTTCAGGATCGTTACTTGTACCTTAGAAGATTTTGCTCACTATTCTTTTTAGGAATCAGTTCATTTATAATTGTTAATTAACAATTGTTTACTCCTATTTACTTTTCTGTTTTCAAGAGTTAAGTGAAGTTCTCTTACTTCGAAATTCAGATAATTGTATTAATTTTCAATAATTGTACTGTTAATCGTAGTGAAAAATGGCACATCTTACTGAACGAGAAAGAATATCTTTGTTGATGATGCGAGGGTGCGGTGATCAAGAGAGAGGTTACAAACAGGTACAGCGTTTATTCAATGAAACATTCAGAGTTGAAAAAAACAACCCTATTTCCTTCAAAAAGTACCGTAATTCGTACAATTAGACGTTTTGAAGAGACAGGTGGTATTAAAGATCGTCCTAAATCAGGTAGATCCAAATCATCGTCTAATGATGAAAAGAGCTTAGACGTATTACAATCATTTATTGAGGACCCCCATTGCAGCATCAGACGTTGTGCACAACAGCATGAAATGGGAGCTGCATCTGTGCACAAAATTTTGAAACTCAACAAATGGCATCCTTTCAAATTAAAGTTGGTACAGGAATTATCTGAAGATGATTTTGATAGAAGGGTAGAGTTTTGTGATGTAATGATGCAAATGATATCTGATGATCCTTTGCTCCTCAGTAACATTGTTTTCTCTGATGAAGCCACGTTTGAGTTAAGCGGAACAGTGAACAGACATAATTGTCGATACTGGAGTAACATCAATCCACATTGGATGAGAGCGGATCACACGCAACATCCTGAAAAAGTAAATGTTTGGGCTGGCATATTTAATGGAAGAGTACTTGGCCCTTTCTTTATTGAAGGTAATTTAAATGCTGCAATGTATGAAAACATGCTTCGAGACCAAATTATACCTGCTATACGGAATTTAACGGGTGGAAATCTGGACGAAATTTACTTCCAACAGGATGGTGCTCCTGCACACTACGGTATTCATGTTCGCCGATATTTAGATGCAACATTTCATGATAGATGGATTGGGCGGAGAGGTACAATTGAATGGCCACCTCGGTCCCCAGACCTAACGCCTCTTGATTACTTCCTTTGGGGATACTTGAAGGATAAAGTTTATGTTATAAAACCACGTGACTTGGATGAATTACGCCAAAGAATCACTGATGAAATAGACTTGATACCTCAGCAAATCTTGCGAAATGTTGTTGCAGCCTTTTACAATCGGTTAGCACATTGCCAAACTGTTAATGGACAACAATTTGAACAGTTGTTGTAAAAAGTTCCTGTCAACGACATTTTAAAAAAATTCAGTTTGGGCGAATAGTCCACTGTCTTGATTTAGTTAGCTGGGCCGCCGATAGTCCTGCCTTAGCTGACTGGGCCGCTAGTGTTCTTGTCTTAGTAGGCTGGGCCGCCGATGGTCTTGCCTTAGTTGGCTGGATCACCCATGATGTTACCTTAATTAGTTGTACTTCCCGTGCCTGAGCAATAAGGCTCATTTTGATTAGACATTTTTTTATTTATCATTTTCTCCCCCGAGGTATGTACTTGTTGGGCCTAAGGCTTATTTTGATTAGACATTTTTTTATTTATCATTTTCCCCCCCCCCCGAGGTATGTAGTTGTTGGGCCTAAGGCTTATTTTGATTAGACATTTTTTTATTTATCATTTCCCCCCCCCCCCCCCCCCGAGGTATGTAGTTGTTGGGCCTAAGGCTTATTTTGATTAGACATTTTTTTATTTATCATTTTCCCCCCGAGGTATGTAGTTGTTGGGCCTAAGGCTTATTTTGATTAGACATTTTTTTATTTATCATTTTCTCGCCCGAGTTATGTGGTTGTCTGGCCTAAGGCTTATTTTACGCCAGTGTCAATTACACCTTCTACAATCCTAATGCAGAATTTATCGCTGGTGCAAAATGGAGAATTACAACTAGGAGGCTTAATTTGGAAAACTAAAGTTAACCTTCAAATGACCTTGAAAATCAAGGGCAATGTCAATTTAACGCCACCATAAAGTTTGTCTTGCAAAATCAAATTACTTTAGTATTGGTCAGATACGCTCAAAGTTCTTAATAATCGGGATTTCTTGGCTTTCTGCTACTAAATAATCATTTAACCACTAAATGACCTCTGTAGGTTATTTTGAGCCATAACGTGGGTACATATCCAGATGTAAAATTTTGTGCTCTTTCAGAATCTGAAATAAAAAATAGGGGTCCCTATTTAAAAAACTGAAGATGACCTTTAAATGACCTTGAAAATGATAACCAATAACAAATCCAAGGTCATCATTTAGTTCAACCTTCAAAACTTAACAACTTTTGTATTTAACATTTTTTTCCAAAATGCTTACTTTATGTTATAAGTGGGGGATCCGGAACATTTCGAACACCCTGTATACAAATTTATACACGCATAGCGCTCAGACACATGCACCGCGATGCTGCCGCACTATTTGATGCGCGCGACATTGTCAAATCGCCATCGTCGTCCTCCTCCGGCGCTTGCGGTAGACTAAAAGATGCTTACTTTAAACGCTTACCATTAAAAAACGAATATCGCTTCCCCATATCTACTTAAGTATATTTTGTTTCTTATATCATCAAATACTCTAATATAATTTTTTAAAAGTATTACCAGATAATTGCGCTCACAGTTCAAAAAAATGCTCTGTAACACGAGCTTCGTCCTATGCTTCCCATGTTAAATGATGCAAGTTTCAAGTACAATTTTAACTTTTTAAATACCGCTTGCTATATTGAAATTTCGCGGAATTATAAAGTATACTTTAATAAACATTTTGTGTTAATTGGAGACAATTTCGAAGATAAGTGATTTTTACGACAACGTCCTTAAGGGTTTCGGGTTTGTGGATTTGGGATATACAGGGTGTCAATTAAGTCCCGGGACGGCTGAATATTTTTAGAGGTAAAGTAATTCTGATAAAGGTCAAGGTCATTTCTTAAGTAACTTTCAACGAGGAATCTAATGGTGACATTCACTTTGACCTTGGACTTGACCTTGAATGTTATTTCAAGGTCAACTTTTTTTTTTAAATAGGAACCCCCATTTTTAAGACTGGTAATCGATAGAGCGGGAAATTTTACATTCAGATACGTAATTAAGTCAGAGCTAGTGTTTGAACTTGAGGGTTACTCCAAGGTTATTTACACTCCAGCAAGGTTCTTAGATACCTCTGAATATTTTTGCAAGCGGTAAAGCTATTCCTCGTGTAACTTTCAACAAGGAACTCAATGGTGACCTTATACTTGACCTTGGACGTGACCTTCAAGGTTATTTCAAGGACACCTATTGTTTTTAATGGAAATCTTCATTTTTTACACTGGCAATCAATAGAGTGGGAAATTTCTTTTCGAAAATAGTATTTGACGTGATCTTTAGAAGGTCAAATCAAGGTCAATTTTGGATAAACTGTCAAAATATTGTCGTATTCAAACTTTAGAGGATTTATGAAAGACTAAATGTTTGTAAAAGTTTTGAAACCAACAACATCGACCACCTTGATTTTGAGATTAGCTTTGCACATTATTTGAAAGTTCAAGCACTTTTTAAATTAATAACCTTACTATCGCCCTTATTCTTACTTTTAGCGTTACCCAGAAACAACGACTCGACGGCTGATCTCAAAGTCAAGGTGGTCGATGTTGTTGGTTTCAAAACTTTTTCAAACATTTAGTCTTTCATAAATCCTCTAAAGTTTGAATACGACAATGTTTTGACAGTTTATCCAAAATTGACCTTGATTTGACCTTCTAAAGATCACGTCAAATACTATTTTCGAAAAGAAATTTCCCACTCTATCGATTGCCAGTGTAAAAAATGAAGATTTCCATTAAAAACAAAAGGTGTCCTTGAAATAACCTTGAAGGTCACGTCCAAGGTCAAGTATAAGGTCACCATTGAGTTCCTCGTTGAAAGTTACACGAGGAATAGCTTTACCGCTTGCAAAAATATTCAGAGGTATCTAAGAACCTTGCTGGAGTGTAAATAACCTTGGAGTAACCCTCAAGGTCAAACACTAGCTCTGACTTAATTACGTATCTGAATGTAAAATTTCCCGCTCTATCGATTACCAGTCTTAAAAATGGGGGTTCCTATTTAAAAAAAAACAGTTGACCTTGAAATAACCTTCAAGGTCAAGTCCAAGGTCAAAGTGAATGTCACCATTAGATTCCTCGTTGAAAGTTACTTAAGAAATGACCTTGACCTTTATCAGAATTACTTTACCTCTGAAAATATTCAGCCGTCCCGGGACTTAATTGACACCCTGTATAAGCTTTCCGTTTACAAGATGTCGGGATTTGTGGGCATGAGGGTGTAGGCTTGGTAGAGTTGGTAGGCTCGAGATTTGTGGATTTAGCGTTTGTGGGTTTGGGGTATATAAATTTGTGGTTTGTGATCGTCAGGTTTGTGGGCATAGGATTTATGAGCTTGAAGATATGGGGATTAGGGTTTATCGGTTTGGGGTTTTGTCATCGGGGCTTGTGGGCTTGGGATTTGTACGCTCGGGTTTTGTGGGTTTGGGGTTTGTAGTATAGGGTTTGTAGGCTTCAATTTTGTAGATTTTGGGTTTGTAGCATGGAGTTTTTGGGCCTCCTGCTTCATAACTATGTCATTTGAGTGATTTTCCAGCTATAGTAAAATTAGCGAATGCATAAACTTAACTTTGCTCTATCTTAGAGAAAAAAAAAGATACTTAAGCAAACTCAGCGCCATTCGAAAGAGGAAGACTCCTACTTTAAGATGCTGTGTGTGTTTAAAAAAAAAAATAAAATCTGTAGTTTATATATAATCTCAAAAATGGGCAAAAACGTTGTTTTTTACTCTTTTAGGTTAGGATATCTCAAAATCATGACGTGATAGAGCAAATCTGCCGCCAGATTTGAATTAAGCCCATAAAAGACCTTCAGAAAAGTATGATCTGGTTTCTGGACAAATAAATCGGTCTCATTTTGTCGGCCTGTGTAATCTATAAACAAAATTTCCTTTGCCACTTAAATACTCACCATTGAATATTTATAAAGGAAAATTATCTTATTAAATTATAAGTTTTGAATGAAATTACAAAATTAAGCAAAATTAAGTAAATATAAGTATATTGTAAAGACGGGAAATTGGTAAGCAAAGTTTACAAAATAAATGAAAATAAAGAAAAAGAAAGTATGTAGGCTTCCATTGGCAAGCCAAGCTATTCCCCCTCCCAAGACCCACAAGGGAGGAAAAGCCCCGGCTATATAAGGGCGTGCCTCACTGAGGGCTCCGAAGTTCGGTCCTCAGTCGAGTTGCAGCATCCTCTCTGCACCGAAGCCGCTCCAGCAGTCTCTCTGCACCGAAGCCGTTCTAAGCAGTCTCTCTGCCCTGAAGCCGTCTCGTGCCTGCAGTATCTCCCTGTACAGCCACTACGACTACCGATTTCCCGTCTACAGGGTGACGCTCTAGAGCCCAGCACCCCGCCTGTCAATCAGAGGCTGCATCGTTGCCTCGTCCCTTCTGCGGAGCCGCTGTGTGTGTCGTGGCAGTTAGACGTAAACTATATTTTCATATTTTAAATTTAGTTTATATCACTTTTTCAATAAACTAAATTTTCTCCTTTAAATTAACAATTTTTTTCCTCTAATTATTTTCCCTTTTTAAGAGATCCTTAGGGCTTCTCTCTCCCTCTCTCTCTCACTCTCTATTTTTTCTACAATACCTCATCCTTTTCGATTATAGCGCTTTTTGACTGCGCTGAATCATTAGTTGCATATCTACTTCGTTCAAAGGGTTGTATCGACAGCTCTCATTCCTTGCTGCTTTTATCCGTAAACGAATAGATTTGAATAGAAAATCTAAAAGAGGAGATTGCTGCTTCTTTTGGAGAACAAAATGCCGAATGCTAAAACATAGCATTTGCATTTTGTTTAAAGAAATATTCCCTTTCGAAGAAAATTTGTTGTGCTCTTTATTCTGCACCTCGTTATTTTCTTCATCCTCTTAGTAGGAGTAAGTGAAGTTGAAAAATCGCAGTCGCTCTGCATTTTCTCTGGAATTACTCACTCTATTACTTTTATTTTTTTTTCTTTCATATCTTACTTTAAATATAAAGGTTTATTAAAACATAAATTCTCTCGCTCCTGATAAATAATTTAGATATTTATTATTAAAATTATTTATCATTATTCAGTTTCCCTTTTCTATAATAATAATATTCTTATGTGCAGAAACTCAGCGCCTTAGAGTATTTCAAATTGCGATGAGCTGGTCTTATGCTCTTGCCTCCCCCTTTCCCACAAGGTAATTATTCTTTTTAGAGTTCAAAGTCTCTCTAATATATTTCTGCAGATTCCCTGCAATGAAATTTTATAAGAAGGAATTAATTTAATTGAATAGGAATTCTCCTTTAAACGCTGCAATTTTTCTTGTTCTTGTTATTTCATTTTCCTAACCTTATAAAAGGAATCGCCGCAAATCTAGGCGGTTCCATAGACATCCTCCTCAATTATTTTCCCCAATAACAAAATAGAAGATCTTTTAATAAGAAGCAGCCAGTTATCGGGTCTATTTCAATAGTTTAAAGCGGCAAGAACCTACATCACTTTGCATTTGCCGCTCGATGCAGAGTGTACCTATGAGTAAAATACGTAAGGAAATCAACGTATAAATAAATATAATCACTACCAAAACACGTTTGCAGCCTTAAAACTGCAAGCGTCACACCTTTATCAAAGTGCATGCAACGGTGACGCTCTGCACGGCCTTGACGATGTCCTTCAAAGACATTTTACTTTAAATTTTTTTATTTACTTCTAGTATTACCCAGGAAGAACGACGTGAACGTAGTAAAATCTATTCCCTTTGGGGTGCTTGATTAGCGTGAGTCCCCTTGCCTCTCACATTTAATCATAAGCATTATGAACTGCAATTTTTTAACGACTCAAATTTACCGCTATTTAGTTCTTGACAATAATCTAACCAGTGGTAAAAAGCATCAACTGCGTTTTGGATCATTTCCGTAGGAATAAGCTGGATATTGTGATTTGTCTTGTCTAGTCCAATGAGGATTATTATCTGACCATTATCTACAGTTATGCCTATTTAAGGTTCCATCAAGTGGAAAAGTCGCCTTATTTGAGAATGCTATATTGTATGAAAATTCAGAATTTTCAATTATGCGTTCCATCATTCATTCAACTTATGAGCCAGATTAACTTTAAATCAATGGAATTTGGTTCTTTTTAATATGTTATGTACTGACTATTTGCTAACGTCATATTCTTGACTAATCCTACGAATAGAATTATGTGGATCCTCAATGGTTGATAACATAACGTTTAATGAAGTCTCTTCATTTGATGCTCAATTTGGTCTGCCTGGTCTACGTAGATCATTGATAGCACTGTGATCATTAAACCTTGTGATGGTTCTTGACACCGTCGAAAATGATATTGGAGTTCTAGCAACCCTAGAAGTTGCATTGAAAAGATTCATTACTCCCCTAACAGATCGTACCATTTCGCCCCAACCTCTCATTATAATAAGTGATATTCGTTCTCTTTCAGTAAGTCGATTCATTTTGACTAATTTAACAAATTAAACATAACCCAAACGCCGATAACAGTGATCAAGATCAATTTTAATACGATCAAGTGTAAGAACTATCCTCTCCTGTTATCACAGTCAAGAGCGCAAAATTAAACCGGAGAAAAATGTCTAAAAAAAATTAAAAAAGTAATTCATTATAAAGCTCTACTGCTTATTCACTTATTAATGGTGTTACGGATCCTGGATCTCGAGGGCGAGATCCCCGAGGCTTCGGACGTGTTACGGATCCTGACGATGCGCGATTGCGAGTAGTGCACTCCGAAATGCAGACGTAGGAGAATTCGCGCGGCGAAACTTCTAGACGCGGAAGCAGCTCGTTTCCCCTACTCCCGACAATCAAGGAGGTATTTAAGGAGGCGCGAACCACCGCACGTCGCTCTGACGTTTAATAATCGCGACGGTCCGTACGTCGCGCTGACACCCGCAACGATTCTACGGCGTCACGCTGCCCGACGACCACGAACGCTATCTCTCTCTCGAGGTGACGATAAGTCAATAAACGAGCAACGTATCCACATATTCCTAAGTATTTGTATGGAATGACCGCGTACAAATTTTCAATCATCTGTTGCTCCGGTATGTATACTCGATTTCTAGCCCTCTACAGGTTAAATTACAGATAATGTACTTACCATATTAATTGCCAAAGGTGAGAGGCAAGGGGACTCATGTCAATCAGAAACCCCACTTGTGAGAGGCAAGGGAACTCACGATAATCAAGCACCCCAAAAGGAACAGATTTTACTATTCCATCGTCGCTATTCCTGGGTAATGCTAAAAGCAAATAAGAAAATTCAAAGAAAAATGACCTTGAAGGGCATCATTAAGGCCGTGCAAACCCTATTTTGAAAATATCCAGCTGGAAATCGAGGTGGAAAATCCAGCTAGAAATCCAGGTGGATTTTTCAGCTGGAAATCCATGCATGGACTGGATTCCAGCTGGATTTCCAGCTGGATTTCCATTAAATCCACCTAAATTGATTCGAAATCAAGGTATAAATTGCACCTGCATTCCCCAGAAATCCAGCTGGAATTTCCACCTGGTAATCTAGCTGGAATCCAGTCCATGCATGGATTTCCAGCTGGAAAATCCACCTGGATTTCCAGCTGAATATTTTCAACAGGGAGTACATATGCTTTTTTTAAAACAAATCATCTTAAACTTTGTTCTATCATAACTGTTTAGATCACAAGTATAAGAAAAGCATATTTATTGTAAAATGATAAAATAGATTGCAAGCACACGTACACCCAGGTTTTATACAGGGTATTCGAAATGTTCCGGACCCCCCACTTATAACATAAAGTAAGCATTTTGGAAAAAAATGTTAAATACAAAAGTTGTTAAGTTTTGAAGGTTGAACTAAATGATGACCTTGGATTTGTTATTGGTTATCATTTTCAAGGTCATTTAAAGGTCATCTTCAGTTTTTTAAATAGGGACCCCTATTTTTTATTTCAGATTCTGAAAGAGCACAAAATTTTACATCTGGATATATACCCACGTTATGGCTCAAAATGACCTACAGAGGTCATTTAGTGGTTAAATGATTATTTAGTAGCAGAAAGCCAAGAAATCCCGATTATTAAGAACTTTGAGCGTATCTGACCAATACTAAAGTAATTTGATTTTGCAAGACAAACTTTATGGTGGCGTTAAATTGACATTGCCTTTGATTTTCAAGGTCATTTGAAGGTTAACTTTAGTTTTCCAAATTAAGCCTCCTAGTTGTAATTCTCCATTTTGCACCAGCGATAAATTCTGCATTAGGATTGTAGAAGGTGTAATTGACACTGGCGTAAAATAAGCCTTAGGCCAGACAACCACATAACTCGGGCGAGAAAATGATAAATAAAAAAATGTCTAATCAAAATGAGCCTTATTGCTCAGGCACGGGAAGTACAACTAATTAAGGTAACATCATGGATGATCCAGCCAACTAAGGCAAGACCATCGGCGGCCCAGCCTACTAAGACAAGAACACTAGCGGCCCAGTCAGCTAAGGCAGGACTATCGGCGGCCCAGCTAACTAAATCAAGACAGTGGACTATTCGCCCAAACTGAATTTTTTTAAAATGTCGTTGACAGGAACTTTTTACAACAACTGTTCAAATTGTTGTCCATTAACAGTTTGGCAATGTGCTAACCGATTGTAAAAGGCTGCAACAACATTTCGCAAGATTTGCTGAGGTATCAAGTCTATTTCATCAGTGATTCTTTGGCGAAATCATCCAAGTCACGTGGTTTTATAACATAAACTTTATCCTTCAAGTATCCCCAAAGGAAGTAATCAAGAGGCGTTAGGTCTGGGGACCGAGGTGGCCATTCAATTGTACCTCTCCGCCCAATCCATCTATCATGAAATGTTGCATCTAAATATCGGCGAACATGAATACCGTAGTGTGCAGGAGCACCATCCTGTTGGAAGTAAATTTCGTCCAGATTTCCACCCGTTAAATTCCGTATAGCAGGTATAATTTGGTCTCGAAGCATGTTTTCATACATTGCAGCATTTAAATTACCTTCAATAAAGAAAGGGCCAAGTACTCTTCCATTAAATATGCCAGCCCAAACATTTACTTTTTCAGGATGTTGCGTGTGATCCGCTCTCATCCAATGTGGATTGATGTTACTCCAGTATCGACAATTATGTCTGTTCACTGTTCCGCTTAACTCAAACGTGGCTTCATCAGAGAAAACAATGTTATTGAGGAGCAAAGGATCATCAGATATCATTTGCATCATTACATCACAAAACTCTACCCTTCTATCAAAATCATCTTCAGATAATTCCTGTACCAACTTTAATTTGAAAGGATGCCATTTGTTGAGTTTCAAAATTTTGTGCACAGATGCAGCTCCCATTTCATGCTGTTGTGCACAACGTCTGATGCTGCAATGGGGGTCCTCAATAAATGATTGTAATACGTCTAAGCTCTTTTCATCATTAGACGATGATTTGGATCTACCTGGTTTAGGACGATCTTTAATACCACCTGTCTCTTCAAAACGTCTAATTGTACGAATTACGGTACTTTTTGAAATAGGGTTGTTTTCTTCAACTCTGAATGTTTCATTGAATAAACGCTGTACCTGTTTGTAACCTCTCTCTTGATCACCCCACCCTCGCATCATCAACAAAGATATTCTTTCTCGTTCAGTAAGATGTGCCATTTTTCACTACGTTTAAAAGTACAATTATTGAAAATTAATACAATTATCTGAATTTCGAAGTAAGAGAACTTCACTTAACTCTTGAAAACAGAAAAGTAAATAGGAGTAAACAATTGTTAATTAACAATTATAAATGAACTGATTCCTAAAAAGAATAGTGAGCAAAATCTTCTAAGGTACAAATAACGATCCTGAAAATGCTATGAATCATGCGTAGAAACTCGTAACCCTTGCAAAAAATTATTGCAATAAAAACTGTTCATCTAAAACGGTTAGATTATTTTGCTTTTGAAATTAATAACCCCCAAGTGTCCTATGTAGATCATTTCGAGCCATGACGTGGATATTGTACATATCTCTAGACCTAAAATTTAATGCTCCTCCAGAATCCGGAATACAAAATGAGTCCCTTTTTAATAAGCTGAAGATAACTTTCAAATGACCTTAAAAATGAAGGCCAATTTTAAAGTGACCATAAAGTTCGTCCTAGAAAATCAAATTATGTACTTTAGTATTAAAGTACGAAATTTTTTTTTTCTTTTCGTCAAATACACCCAAAGTTCTTAATAATCGGGATTTCTTGGCTTTCTGCTACTAAATAATCATTTAACCACTAAATGACCTCTGTAGGTCATTTTGAGCCATAACGTGGATACATATCCAGATGTAAAATTTTGTGCTCTTTCAGAATCTGAAATAAAAAATAGGGGTCCCTATTTAAAAAACTGAAGATGACCTTTAAATGACCTTGAAAATGATAACCAATAACAAATCCAAGGTCATCATTTAGTTCAACCTTCAAAACTTAACAACTTTTGTATTTAACATTTTTTTCCAAAATGCTTACTTTATGTTATAAGTGGGGGGTCCGGAACATTTCGAATACCCTGTATATATATATCCATAATATATTACTTACCATCTAAATGTATCATTTTAGCTGGATGATGCTCGAATTTTGCATTTTATAATTTTATTTTCATTTTGGAAGCTGTACTAAAGGCGCAGTTGAATGGCAAATTCAATTGACGATTTTGTCTTCTTCTATGACTGATGAAATATTCAAACCTTTTTCTTCTACTAGCCAGTTCAAATATCCAGTGTTGGTTAAAGGTTTGTTATTAGACGGATCGTTTTCATTTATGGATTCCACTAAAATGCACGAATTGTTGCTCACCGAGCATAACTTAGCTTCTTTGTTTATTTTTTTCATTGCTGACTAAAAAGGCAAAATGCAAGAAGACGTGGTACGATCAGATGACATTAATGTAGCTTACGTTAGCTTACGTGATGTCAACGCTTGCCAAATTCATGAGTGTTTGTGCACAAGGCAAGAGATTCAAGAAGCGCAGTATCGCCTCAATTGTATTAGGATCTTCTTAACCTTATACAGCAACTAATCGTGCTACGTGCTCACACATACTTCAATTTCGCGGGTGTTGGTACCACAAAAAATCACATAAACTACATTAATGTTATCTAATCGTGACACGTGTTCTTGCATTTTGACTTTTTCGTCAGTAATGAAAAATTTGAAAATAAGCCGCATTATGCTCTGTGACTAACGATTCGTGCATTTTAGTGGAATCCATAAATGAAAACGAGCCGTCTAATAACAAACCTTTAACCAACACTGGATATTTGAACTGGCTAGTAGAAGAAAAAGGTTTGAATATTTCATCAGTCATAGAGGAAGAGAAAATCGTCAATTTGAATTGGCCATATTCAACTGCAGCATTAGTACAGCTTCCAAAAAAAAAAAAAAAACAAAATTATAAAATACAAAATTCGAGCATCATCCAGCTAAAATGATACATTTAGATGGTAAGTAATATATTATGGATATATATATATATATATTTATTTATTTACTCTTGTCAAGTAATTGTTTGTACAAAATTCCAACTGTAAGCTTTCCTTGTTCATTTCTATATACGAAGGGTCCATGGGAGAATAATTTTGAGCATATAAGTATCTAGAGTAAAGAAAGTCACTTGACAAGTTATAATAGGGAATACATAAGAATCGAAGGGAAAATACAATGTGTAAAAGACAAATAATTGTAAGCGCATAAAGATATTCACTCACAGAAGAATATTTGCTCTTAACTTTCTTTTCTCAAGATATTTAGAGGTACAATGATTTTCTCCTATTGTCCCATCATATAAAGAAACAAACAAGAAAGTCTACAATTAGTATTCTGTAAAAAAAGTTAATCGATATGCTATAAAAGGGAATTCAAGATACAAAGAAAGAAATTAGATTGACCGGTGTAAATATTTTTATCACCTGGACCCTTTGTATAAAGAAATCTACAAGAATAATCTTAATTTCGTATTCCGTACAAAAAATTAGTAAATCTTAAAAAAATTTACACTGGTCAATATAATTTCTTTTTTTGAGTCTTGTATTCCCTTTTATAGCTTGTCAAGTGATTTTTTTTTACAAAATACTAACCCTGCTAGAAATACGTGATTAATGTAGATTGAAATGTATTAAAATTTTATCTATTTTAATACATTTTAATACAACGAATACTGTTCAATTCAATCGGTCAGTAGCCGTGATTGAAAATTAATCTGATTTAAGGAACTTTAATCCGAATTCATTTAAATATTAAATAGTAGGATTGAAAATTAATCTTATTCAATGAACTTTAAACCAAATTCATTTAAATATAAAATAGTACAATTGAATGTTAATTTTATTTAATGAACTTTAATCCGAATTCATTTAAATATGAAAAAGTAGAATTCATTTGAGACGATTTTAATTTATTTTAATACTGTAAAATGTAAATAACATTTAATGCTTAATTACAATGACTTTTAATACATTTTAATAAATGTAACGGGGCCGCCCCTGGTCCTCACCGACGTCCCTCGGTGCGGCTGTGTGCAGCAGCGTGCTGCACACGTGCGATGCCGTGCGCTACAAACGCCGGGAGAATTCGAACTCCCGGCTTTCTCGAGCTCAGCTGAGCTCGAGCGCGTGCTGAAAAGGACTCGCGAAAATCCTCTGCGCCGGCTAGCTCCCGGTCGCAGTTTACGGGGAAAACGGACGTTGGCTAAGGAAAATTAATCTGAGTCGCGTGTCAAATATACGGATTTATTTCGTGTTCACTATTTCGTACAACGGTACACAAACGCGATGTAAACAACCGCGGTCGCACAGGTCGAGGAAATTCGCGGTCGCGCGCGACGTTCGGTCCGATGCCCTCGCACCAACACACGCACACACTCAAAAACGCACGCTGCGCCGCTCGCAAACTCGAGGAGATATCTTGGACACGTCTGTCCAGGATACGCGCACTCCTCTTACCTCGAACAGTCGGCCGACCTCGCAGACTCTCTCTCTCACTCAGTACTCCGCTCGGCTGTTCCACCGCTGTCTCCGAAGCAGTGTCTCGTTGCCGCTGTCTTTCGAGCACCGTCTGCTGCTGCTGCTGCTCACCGTCGCGATTGACCTCCTTTCTCGGGCACCTTCTCCTCAGCTTCCTCGCAAAACTCTCCGAAAAACTCACGAAACCGGTCTAACACGTGTTTTCCGCGCGAGAACCACCAGGAACATGGCGGCTGCCGCGCAAGCCCGCGCGGAGCGCCACTCCTTCCTTCTCTCTCTATCTCGCGCGCCTCCTACCTACCTGTGCGTTTCTCGCTCGCACTCACTCGAGCTCGCTCTCCGCGAGCAGCTGACGAGCCGTGACACCCCCCCCCCCAGACGTCGCTAGACTCCGATTTGCGTTCGTCTGATACTAAGGAAAGGGATGAGGTAGGGTTTTGGCTAATTACTGCGCGAGATGTATCCTTTTAGGTTTTTTTTTCCTTTTTTATTATCTTTTCTCTACATAGCCCGGGGGCAGGTGCCGCTGGAAGTAAGGGCAGTCGCTCGGTGTCCTCACCCCCAAGCACCCACAAATCGTGCACCAGCGCACCTTGCCCCCGGTCTTCTTCCTGGGGACTACTCCCTCGTAACCCCACCGCCCCGTCACTGGATTGAAAGTGGGCGGTGGGATATTGGCGTACTCCCCGGCGGCACCTGCCGCACGGGGAGCTCTTCTCTCTTGAGGTCGGGCGGATTTTCTATCCCGAGTGGCATCTGCCATCGGGTCGGGAGCATGCGGGCGGCGTAGCTTAGGCTCCGGACGATTGAGCTCAGCGACGGGTTCGGAGCATGGCTTTTTAAGGCCTTCACGTGCCTCTGCCTCCCGCCGCTGCGCCTTCTCTAGCTCTCGCTGGAGCCTATAGGCCTCGCTATGCGCCTTCTCCCATTTTTCCTCCGCCCTTCTTCTGGCCTCTTCTACTTTGGCCTTGGCCTCTTCCTCGGCCTTCTTCTTTTTGGCCACCCGGTCGGTTCTGGATTTCTCCATAGCCGCTAAGTCTTCCCTCCTGTTGGCCAGCCTCGAGGGCCAGAGCTCTGCTTTTACGCGCGCTTCTTCTCCCCTTTCGAGGAGAACGTCCAGCGCCGCGTATGCTCTTTTCTCCCTCTCGAGGGTAGCGTCGGAGGCTTTCTTCGCCTCCCTAACCTCGGCCACGACACGAGCCACGTGCTCTTCAATCTTTAAGTCGCTCCAGTCCGAGATGTCTACGGCAGCTGCCGTAGCCGTGGGAGTCGATAGCCTCCATTCCTCCGGAGTTTGTGACTCGCGGCTCACCAGCTCTTTAATCGGAGCTGGTGTCGGAATCGCTTCCGACGCGGGTGGCTTCTTCTGCTCCTCTTCGGGAGCCCTGACCACCCCAGTGGAGGTTGAGGCAACTGCCTCATCCACCTCGATCTCCTCTATCGAGACCTTCGTTTTGGCGAGCACTTTTTCTTGGTGCTCGCTCACCAAGGTATCTCGTTGGAGGTGGATTGCCTCCATGAGGTTGGCCAGGACCTCCCCAGCCGGCGGCGTCTCCTCCTGGGCGAATGTCCAGTTGATGGCCTCTGCCATCAGCTGCTCCGCCCTCTCCAGATCCACCTGAATCATCCATTTGGCGTCCATCTGAAACAGAAAATTCCGGGGCGTCTCTCATGATCTAGCTTTTGCATGAGCACGCGTCCGTCTCGGCGTTGCTTCGCCGTGCCCGTTAGTGGCCTTTTCTAGTTTCCTAGGTCTACCAGGACGCCTTTTCGCTGTTGCCGACTCGGTTGGCTTTGTGTTTCGTGGTTTTCCTTGGATTACTGTTATTGTTGTCTTCCTTGGTCTGCCACGCTTCCTCTTTAGTACTGCTGTACCGCGCTTCTCTCCCACATTTGGAGTCGCCTTTGCAACCAGTTCAGCGCCCTGAACTGTCGGATTGCTGTCCGCAAACGCCTGTTCTGCTTCTTTACCGCTTAGAGTCGCATTTGCAACCGGTTCGGCGCCACGAACCGTCGGATTGCTATCCGCCACCGCATCCCTCGGAGGTTGAAAAGGATCATCTTCATCTTCACCTGATGCCTCAGGCTCTTCATGAGAATGGTAGTACTTCAGGTCCTTTGCATGGACCACTGGATCTACCATTCCCTCTCCATCTACGAGGTCATAGGTGTTTGCACCTCTAATCGCCGTTATAAGGTGTGGGCCGCTATACTTTGGCGCTAGTTTGGCCGCCACACCTTGCATTGCCGAAGACAGCACTCGGTTTCTTTTCCAAACCAGTTCCCCTACTTGGAACTCAGCCGGACGGTGCTGTTTGTTATAATAGCCTGCTTGTCGCTCCTGGGCCGATTTAGAGTTTTTCCCGGCCCATTCTTGGAGATCCCTCAAGTCTGCCATCTTGTCCTGCCAATTCTCCATGGCTTGTTGGCTGGATTTCTGTGTGGCAGCTGCCTCCTGTTCACGCTTGAGGGTCCTAGGCGGTATTGGTTGCCTGCCATAGAGAAGCATTGCCGGACTAACCTTTGTGGAGCTTTGCTTGGACGTATTCATAGCGAATGTCACTTCTGCAACTTTTTTGTCCCATCGATTGTGCCTCTTTTCAATGTAGGACGCTATCATAGTCTTGATAGTCCTATTCGTCCTCTCCACCGGGTTAGCCTGAGGGTGATATACGGGAGTGTTTGTGTGGTATATATTCCGATCCTTGAGGTATTCGTCCACCATCTTGTTTTTGAATTCTGTCCCATTATCGGACAAGAACACCTCAGGCACGCCAAATCGTAGGACAATTCTCTCATTAAATTCCTTTACGATTGTCTTGGCATTTGCCTTTCGGATCGGAATCACCTCTATCCATCTAGTGAATAGATCCTGGAATATTAAGATGTATTCAAAGCCCTTGGCCGTTCTAGGTAATGGACCTGTGATGTCACTGGCCACCACCTGCCAAGGTCTTTGGATCTCCCGTATTCCCATCAGTCCTGCTGGCAATCTCTGCTCCACTTTGCACTGTTGGCAAATGCCACACTTGCGAACATAGTCTCTAACATGTTCGTAATATCTCGGCCAATAATAAAGTCGATCTACTCGATCGAAAGTCTTTTCTCGACCTAGATGACCTGCCTCTGGTGCGTCATGGCATTCGCGTAATACCGCTTCTCTATTCTCTTCAGGAACGACAAGTTTCCAGGCATGTTCATCATCGAACACCCCCTCCAGTTCCTCCTTGGGTTTGTAAAAATACAAGTTCCCCTGGAGAACCTTCCATTTGGGGTGTTCTCTTGGCTCTTTGTCCACCAAGGCCATCTGATCTTGATACCACTCATCTGTGGTAGTGCTTGGACCATGGCACTGACCCTATTGAAGGTTCATCTTCTTCGAACATTCGAGATAGAGCATCTGGGACCACGTTTAATGTACCTTTTCTGTGTTCTATCGTAAGGTCGTGGCCCTGGAGTTCCAGCGCCCATCTCGCTAATCTGTTGGTCGGAATCTTCATAGTCTGTAGCCATTTCAAAGAGTTGTGGTCCTGTCACTACCTTAAGCGGATACCCTTCGATATACGGACGGAATTTCTTTATTGCCCACACGACTGCTAGGCATTCCCGTTCCGTCACGGTATAATTCCGCTCCGCCGGTATAAGCATTCTACTGGCAAATTCTAGCACTCTTTCTACTCCCTCGATTTCTTGGAGTAGAACGGCCCCTATGCCAGTACCGCTTGCATCTGTGTGGACGATGTATTGTCCGATCTTGTGCGGTCTTTGCAGAACCGGCGCTGACATTAGCAGGCACTTTATCCTTTCAAAGGATGCCTCTTGCTCTTCGCCCCAATCATACTTGGTGTATTTCTTTAGGAGACGCGTCATTGGTTCCGCTATTTCAGCAAAGTTTTTTATGAACTTGCGGTACCATGACGCCATTCCCATAAATCTCCTCAGTTGCTTAATATTCTTGGGAGCCGGATATTCTTTGATGTGTTCAATCTTAGCTGGGTCGGGTCGAACACCATCTCTATTGACCAGGACTCCCTAGTATCTCACCTCCGACCGACAGAAAACGCTTTTCTCTTTGTTGACTGTCACTCCGGCTTCCTTTTGTGACGTCCACGTACGGTACACCGAGAGAGTGACGGAAGGTCGACCCTCTCTGTTGCGGGTAGTGTATGCCTTAGCCAAGGCTAATGGGCAACACTATTAAAGATTATTTCAAGTTAAAAATTTGAGATTCGCGTCCGCGTGTAAGGAGGATTCAGGGGATCTGACTTTGATCTTCCAGCGTATCTAGACGTCAACCCGGAGTATCTTAGTCAGTTGAGGATGGGAGGCAAAGGAAATTGACTCTACGAATCCTTGAATACAGCCCAGCGGTGCAATGCTGGCCGTAGACAGGGATTATATACACGGTGTTCAAAAAGTAACTGGCACGACCAGTATACCCGTGTTCAGAATAACATTCTAAGCACTTTTTCCCTTTTGGCATAATTCGTAATTTTGGCTAATTATCGAGTTATGGTCAATCAAAAACTTCGATAATTAGCCAATCAGCGCGCGGATAGGCGCTGGTGGGCGGGGCTTTTGCCAGCGGGGAGAGCAGCTTGGGCGTGGCGCTGCCTCATCGTGCCTCCCCACTTCGCGGGCCCGTCAGCACACGGACACGCACGCACACTCGCGCGGTACCGCCGGGAGTGTGCGTGCGTGAGTTCGGAGCAGACAAGCCGCAGGGGTCTGTCGGTTGTATGCTTATCCCTCGGGGATCTGTAGGTTTTCAGGTCCCCGAGGGAGAAGCAAGCGAGTGCCCGCTTTTGCCCGATTTTTGCTGTAACGGGCAAAGGCGGGCACACGGCGGGCTTCTCCCTCGGGAATCAGCATGTGTTCAGATCCCCGAGGGAGAAGCAAGCGAGTGCCCGCTTTTGCCCGATTTTTGCTGTAACGGGCAAAGGCGGGCACACGGCGTGCTTCACCCTCGGGAATCTGAACACATGCAGATTCCCGAGGGAGAAGCAAGGGAGAGAGTGCGGCCGCTTCAGCACGTTATTTACAGAAACGGGCTAAAGCGGCCGCCTTCATTCGCTTTAGCCCGTTACGTCCAAAAAACGGGCTAAAGCGAGCGCATTTCCCGCTTCTCTCCCGGGGATCTGTAAGTGTTCAGATTCCCGAGAGAGAAGCGAAAGAATGCGGCCGCTTCTCTCACGGGGATCTGAACACATGCAGATTCCCGAGGGAGAAGCAAGGGAGAGAGTGCGGCCGCTTCAGCACGTTATTTACAGAAACGTGCTGAAGCGGCCGCCTTCATTCGCTTTAGCCCGTTACGTCCAAAAAGGGGCTAAAGCGAGCGCATTTCCCGCTTCTCTCTCGGGAATCTGAAAACGCGCAGATTCCCGGGAGAGAAGCGGGGAATGCGCTGGCTTTAGGCCGTTTATTCGACGTAACGGGCTAAAGCGGCCGCATTCTATCGCTTTTCTCTCGGGGATCTGCGCGTTTTCAGATCCCCGGGAGAGAAGCGGGGAATGCGCTGGCTTTAGGCCGTTTTTTCGACGTAACGGGCTAAAGCGGCCGCATTCTTTCGCTTTTCTCTCGGGGATCTGAAAACGCGCAGATCCCCGGGAGAGAAGCGGGGAATGCGGCCGCTTTAGCCCGTTTTTTCGACATAACGGGCTAAAGCGGCCGCATTTTTTCGCTTCTCTCTCGGGGATCTGCGCGTTTTCAGATCCCCGGGAGAGAGGCGGGGAATGCGGCCGCTTTAGCCCGTTTTTTCGACATAACGGGCTAAAGCGGCCGCATTCTTTCGCTTTTCTCTCGGGGATCTGCGCGTTTTCAGATCCCCGGGAGAGAAGCGGGGAATGCGCTGGCTTTAGGCCGTTTTTTCGACATAACGGGCTAAAGCGGCCGCATTTTTTCGCTTCTCTCTCGGGGATCTGCGCGTTTTCAGATCCCCGGGAGAGAAGCGGGGAATGCGGCCGCTTTAGCCCGTTTTTTCGACATAACGGGCTAAAGCGGCCGCATTCTTTCGCTTTTCTCTCGGGGATCTGCGCGTTTTCAGATCCCCGGGAGAGAAGAATGCGGCCGCTTTAGCCCGTTTTTTCGACGATAACGGGCTAAAGCGGCCGCATTCTTTCGCTTTTCTCTCGGGGATCTGAAAACGCGCAGATCCCCGGGAGAGAAGCGGGGAATGCGCTGGCTTTAGGCCGTTTTTTCGACGTAACGGGCTAAAGCGGCCGCATTTTTTCGCTTCTCTCTCGGGGATCTGCGCGTTTTCAGATCCCCGGGAGAGAAGCGGCCGCATTCTTTTGCTTCCTTGTTGGCAAGTTAATTTTTTTTTTTTTTTTTTTTTTTTTATCCGAGGAGAGGGGGAAATGCTTTATGCACCATAAGGGAAGCATCGGGCTTCCCTCGTGTGTGTGACTGTACCAGTCTGCACTGGTACTACACACTAAAACCCCCTCTCCTTTTTGACAAACGAATCGTTTGCCAGCGTTTTATTTTTGGTAGCCCTGAAAAGGGCTGTTTTAAAAAATCAATATAAATTACAGGAACTGCTCGACGTGCCGTCCATCACGTTCCAGCACCAACTCGGCTCTCCTCCTAACGTTATTTATAGCTCTTCGAATCATGTTTTCGTCTGCTGCTACTGATGCGAAGGCTTCATCAATGCGGCGGCGGCACTCATCCCTATCGCGAACAGGATTCTTGTACACGATCTCCTTAATATAACCCCACAGAAAGAAATCTAGTGGGGTTATATCAGGAGAACGTGCGGGCCAGTGAATGGGTCCTCCGCGGCCAATCCACCGATCCGGGAACACCATATCGAGATGGTCCCTCACATCTCGCGTAAAATGTGGAGGAGCGCCATCGTGCTGAAATAGCATGTTTTGACGGCGCTGCAACTCCACATTCTCGAGCAATCCTGGCAGCTGGTCTCTCAAAAACTGGAGGTACGCCGCACCATTCAAACGAGGTGGAAGGTAAACCGGCCCAATCTAAATGTATTATAGGGAATGATATAAAAAAACATTATATTAATTAATAAATAATTCTTGTATTTAAAAAAATACTTACAATTTCTCCGTTCACTATTCCGGCCCAGACATTGATGCTCCATCTGTGCTGGAAATGTACCACTCTGGTCATTCGTGGATTTTCTTCAGACCAGTAGTGGTAATTATGCTGATTCAACAGCCCAGATGTTGTGAATGTGCACTCATCAGTGAACAAAATATTTAATAAAAAGTTTGGGTTTGCCCGCAATTGGGCCAGCAAACCTCCACAAAAATTCACACGGTGTTGAAAATCGCCGGGCAGCAAGTCTTGTACACTTCGGTAATGGTAAGGATGCCTACCAGCATCTCTTACCACACCATGTACCTGGCTATGGGACAGGTCAAGCTCCCGAGTAACAGCACGCGTACTGGTGGTTGGGTCGGCATAAAAATTTCTGAGGATTCTCTCCTCCATTGCCACATTCAATACTTCGCGAGGACGTCCAGCACGTTCGATAATGGGCATAACGTTCCCAGTCTCGGTAAATCGTATGTACGCATTTCTAATTGTATCGCGTGTAGGATGCCGATCATTCGGCCACCGCTCGCGATAAAGATTAGCAGCATGAGCGACGACACCGTTGCACTCAATGTATACCTGAACCATGCGAATGTAATCAGCGACAGTGTAAGGAACACGCGCGTGATCCATGGTTCAAGCGAGACTGACATTTCCACAAGCGAACGGAAAAAATTATTAAATAAACAAAAGTATCGCGATTTTGTTTTAAGGCGCTCCAAGTCCGCCGCAAGCGTTTCAGAAAACAACTACCGCTAGCGGCGGCACCCACTCCAGAAAACAAATGATTTTAAAAAAAAATTCATATTTAAAGACAATTGAGAATCTACTACGTAGATTGTCAATTTGAGAAAAATTACAAAAACTATTTATGCAAATTTAATTCAAATTTACATAAAAAAAAACATACAATTATTTATGTAATTTTTAAAAATGATTAAAAGCGAGACGCGTTCCCGGCATTAGCCCGTTTCTGTAAACGGCCTAATGCGAGCGCATTCCCGCTCTCTCCCGGCGATCTGACAACGCGCAGATCCCCGAGAGAAAAACTAAAGATGCGGCCGCTTTAGCCCGTTACGTTCCGAAAAAAACGGCCTAAGCCAGCGGCATTCCCCGCTCTCTCCCGGGATCTGAAACGCGCCAGATCCCGAGAGAAAGCGAACGAATGCGGCCCGCTTTAGCCCTTTTACGTCGAAAAAAAAAAACGGCTAAAGCCAGCGCCATTCCCCGCGTTCTCTCCCGGGATCTGAAAACGCGCAGTAGATCCCCGAGAGGAAAAGCGAAGAATGCGGCCGCCTTAGCCCGTTACGTCGAAAAAACGGCCTAAAGCCAGCGGCATTCCCCGCGGTCTCTCCCGGGGATCTGAAACGCGCAGATCCCCGAGAGAGAAGCGAAAAAATGCGGCGCTTTAGCCCGTTATGTCGAAAAAAACGGCCTAAAGCCAGCGCATTCCCCGCTTCTCTCCCGGGGATCTGAAAACGCGCAGATCCTCGAGAGAAAAGCGAAAGAATGCGGCCGCTTTAGCCCGTTATGTCGAAAAAAACGGGCTAAAGCGGCCGCATTCCCCGCCTCTCTCCCGGGGATCTGAAAACGCGCAGATCCCCGAGAGAAAAGCGATAGAATGCGGCCGCTTTAGCCCGTTACGTCGAATAAACGGCCTAAAGCCAGCGCATTCCCCGCTTCTCTCCCGGGAATCTGCGCGTTTTCAGATTCCCGAGAGAGAAGCGGGAAATGCGCTCGCTTTAGCCCCTTTTTGGACGTAACGGGCTAAAGCGAATGAAGGCGGCCGCTTCAGCACGTTTCTGTAAATAACGTGCTGAAGCGGCCGCACTCTCTCCCTTGCTTCTCCCTCGGGAATCTGCATGTGTTCAGATCCCCGTGAGAGAAGCGGCCGCATTCTTTCGCTTCTCTCTCGGGAATCTGAACACTTACAGATCCCCGGGAGAGAAGCGGGAAATGCGCTCGCTTTAGCCCGTTTTTTGGACGTAACGGGCTAAAGCGAATGAAGGCGGCCGCTTTAGCCCGTTTCTGTAAATAACGTGCTGAAGCGGCCGCACTCTCTCCCTTGCTTCTCCCTCGGGAATCTGCATGTGTTCAGATTCCCGAGGGTGAAGCACGCCGTGTGCCCGCCTTTGCCCGTTACAGCAAAAATCGGGCAAAAGCGGGCACTCGCTTGCTTCTCCCTCGGGGATCTGAACACATGCTGATTCCCGAGGGAGAAGCCCGCCGTGTGCCCGCCTTTGCCCGTTACAGCAAAAATCGGGCAAAAGCGGGCACTCGCTTGCTTCTCCCTCGGGGACCTGAAAACCTACAGGTCCCCGAGGGATAAGCATACAACCGACAGACCCCTGCGGCTTGTCTGCTCCGAACTCACGCACGCACACTCCCGGCGGTACCGCGCGAGTGTGCGTGCGTGTCCGTGTGCTGACGGGCCCGCGAAGTGGGGAGGCACGATGAGGCAGCGCCACGCCCAAGCCGCTCTCCCCGCTGGCAAAAGCCCCGCCCACCAGCGCCTATCCGCGCGCTGATTGGCTAATTATCGAAGTTTTTGATTGACCATAACTCGATAATTAGCCAAAATTACGAATTATGCCAAAAGGGAAAAAGTGCTTAGAATGTTATTCTGAACACGGGTATACTGGTCGTGCCAGTTACTTTTTGAACACCGTGTATATAGAAAATCGAGCGTTTAGGAAAGAAGTAAAAGAAAAGAAGAAAAATCAAAATTTGGAAAAATTAAACTCACTTTTTATTTTTTTTTGAAGATCCCTGAGAACTGAAGTGGAGATCGATGTAGAGAGAGAGAGAGAGAGAGATATTTGGACTGCTGTGGTGGTGAAGCTTGACGACCTGGCGAGCCTAAGGAAGCGGTGTGGATGGTGGACCCTTGAAGAAGCGGTGGCCAGACCGGAGCCACTGGAGAGCTGGATCAGGTCTACTGGAAGTCTGGAGAGAGTGTAGACCTTGAAGGGCGAAGTTGGCCAGTGAACTGATTTTTCCAGTGCTTGCGGTCCCTTTTAAGGCCCAAGGGCCAGTCATCCCCACTAGGGGCGCCAGGCCAAGCGTCGATGCTGATTGGCGGAGCTGTGCGAAAATTCGGCAGCGTGGGAGTCGGAAAAGCGGAGCGGGGGTAGCTTGGTGACCGAGCGGCGGCGGCAGAGGGCGAAGTTCGCCGATTCTCTCTCTCTCTCTCTAATCTTCTCTCTCACTTCAAGTTCGTTACAATTATTTTGTAGATCTTATTTATTTATATATTACGCAAGATTTATAAACAAATAATTATATAAGAAACAATATAAATGAAATTTAATGTTGGTATAAAAAAGATTTGAAGTTCTAGCTATAATATTAAAGAAGTTAACAAGAATTGCTTAATAATTTATTATTTATTAAATTTTAACAGTGTCTTATTAATTGATTAAATAGTTAATAGGCCATTTATAAAGAATGTATAATTGAAATTTTGCTGATGTTGTTTATATAATGAGAAAAGGGAGATTTTATGTTTTAAATTATTGAAATATAAAGATTCATTTACATTATTTCTTATTATATTAACTATTGTGACTTTCTTATAATTATAAGTAACTTAAGTTATTTAAATACTAATATAAAGGAATAGTTATTTTAATTAAAACTACGCATTTTAATTTGGAAACGGATGAATTAACTATTGTTTGATTGTTGATGGTTTGTTATTGTGGGAACAGTTTGTTCGAACTATTAGTCTTTACCTATATTGAGATATATGTAATAATAATTAAATGTATTGATTTATTGTATTAAAAAGATCTTATTTTCTTCGAAAATTGTATTTATAAAAATTGGTTTTTTTGTATTTTCTTGTGTGAAATAATTTGAAAAATTATTATTAAAATATATCTCAATATTCACATTTGTATTACAAACTTGATTCAAAAAGAATTTTGTGTTAAATATTCATAGGGAGGAAATTATAACAGTTTTAAGCTTAAAAATAAACAATTTGATTTTTTTGATTTCTGCATTTTTCGGTTTTTTTGACTTGAAATTTTATAACTTCTATTATTAAAATATACCACAGTATTCGTGAGGAGACAACAAATTCATTGCAATAATAAAAGTTTGTTAAATGTTTATGGAGAAAAAGTTATAATGAAATTATGTGTAAAATTCATTAATTTGAATTTCTGAGTTTTCGGATTTTTTTGTTTGTTGACCTTTTTTTATAAGAAATTTTATAAAAATTTATTATTTAAATATACTATAATATTTGTATGAAGATTACAAACCTATTGCAAAAATAAAACTGTGTTAAATGTTTATAGGAAGAAAGTTATAACAATTTCAAACTTGAAAATAATCAATTCAACATTTTTAATTTTTGTGTTTTTGCCCTTCTTTTATATGAAATTTTATAAAAATTTATTGTTTAAATGAGTTATATTATTTATAGAATGTCTACTAATTTGTTGGAAAAATAATATTGCGTAAAATGTTTTTAGGGAAAAAGTTACAATAATTTTATGTTTGAAATGATTAATTTCAATTTTGTGATTTTTATGTTTTTTGCTATTTTTCCTAGGGAATTTTATGAAGATTTAATATTAAAATATACCGTTATATTCGCAAAGAGATTATAAACTTAATCCAAAAATAATATTACGTTAAATGTTAATACGAAAAAAGTTATTGTAATTTAAAACTTAAAAATAAATAATTTGATTTTCTTCATTTTCGCTAGGAAGGCTTTGTTTGATTTTTTACAAACTTATATTGATTGGTTTGTAATTAAAATATCTATTATTAATAAAATAGTCGAAGCAGTCTATTGTTTATTAACGAAGTTTGTTTATAAATCGATGGAAAATTTCCTGAGTCCAGGTATAGACGCAGCGGTAATTAGGGGTCGGGCGGTCAGGGCGCAAGGGTCGGACCGTCATAAACCAGGTAATGTGTTTTTTTCCAGGGTGACGCATCGCGTACGTGACTAAACACGCACTTTCTCTTTGATAATTTATTATTTAATTTATGATTTTAATGTAGGAAAGTTTTGAGAAATCTTGGTGCAAAACAAGGTATGACTCATTTTTAGGTTACTGGGAGCGGCGTTAGAGGGACTTAGTGGGATTGGGCCTGAAAGATCGGAGGGTAAGGGACGCGAAAATATTTACCGCGCGGGGCGAAAATATTTACCGACGAGAGAGAAGGAAAAAAAAAGAATGAGAATTTGGTAGACGTCACACCCCTAGCCTAAAACGGTTACTTATTGGAGTGTAACGGAAAGAAGTTACCGAATCTAGCGAGTCTGTAATGTAAAGAAGTGTTTGTGCTCGGGTAAGGTTTCTCTGTTGGGAATTGGAATGTTGTTCTGGTATTGTGGCATTTCTGGTGTTGAAACATTGGTATAATGCGCTGTTTGTGGTGCTGATGGAGTGATGACGGCGGTGAGTTCACGCGGTGGTTCTTCTGCTGGTGGTCTCCTTAAGTATAACAAGAGATGGGCAATGGAGCTCCAAATGGCTCCAAGGAGGTGTATACTCCATCCATAAATGGAGTGTAGGTTGTATCCTCGTATAATGACATCCACTAAGATTTTGATTATCTGGAATGCCATCATAACAGCGATAAATCCAGCGCTGACCGTGCCGAACTTAGTGAATTTATCCCACCATTTGCTCCAGGTGGATTGAGCTAGATGTTCCATGGCATCGTCACTCATGATTCGGGTGAGTGTGCCATCGTGGTTGGCCAATGGTTGCCCATTGATCTCCCGTGCCATGTTGTTTAGCATGGAGGATCGTTCTGCAAGAAACATGATGTATCCCCTCAAATCCTTGAGATCTTTGTCGGTGTAGATCCCACTGGTGGCAAGGTCGGCAGGGTTTGTATAAAACCAGGTGTAGGTAGTCATTGGTGTTAGGATTTTGGGAGTTATCGTTTCTACAGGACGTGGCTTCATTTTATACCATGTTTTTCCAACGAAGTAGTAGGACGGGAGCAACGCGTTACACGTTATTTCGCTTCCTTCTCTTTTTAGGATGTGTGTTCTCGGCGTCAGGAAAAACGTCTGGTTATGGAATGTTACAGGCAGCTCCATGTAACAGTGTTCCTCGTGTTTGATTTTGACTTCGACAGGTACACATTTAACTATATGCACAACCTCACCGGCCATAACTGCCATGTAACCGGGGCCTTTCATAATGTTAAATGCGAACTCGTCTGGGCTTTGGGTGGCTATGGACAGGGAATTTTTTAGGGTTTGTTGTTCCAATGTACACTTCTGATACATCACATCACGGTAGAGCTGTTTCATCTGTGTACGAATGTGTTTCTCGACATATACAAATTTTGAATTTACATAGGCAAAAATATCTAAATTCTCTACTCTTTGTTGGGATGCGCTAGGAAAGGGTTTACCGTCTTTTGACTCGAAAATCACTAGCTTAGGATGTTCTGTTCTTACTATCTGGAATCCGCAAGCGCTTTCAAGCGATTTCGCGGTTAAAGCAAAGGTTATTTCACCTGTTTCTAATGTGAATATTGTTTGAGCGCCGTGTAATTCTTGACTGACTACTTTGGAGGCCCGACCCCTGTACAGGTCGCCATACTTATCAAATCTGCAACTATCTCTGGGAATGGAGTCCCAAAAGGAATATCCACCCTCAGAGTCCATGCAATTTTTGGTGGATAAAGGACATACAGTTCCAGATCGCAAATAGATCTGATCGTGATCTAGATTCACTCGCGTCTGGTACTGCGTGAGTGTAATCCGTAGGCTTCCTTGTACCACTACCGACTCCCAATTACCGTAATGATCTGAATAGGCAGCGCCGTTGCACTTCCCTTCCGAATCTAAGAAGCCTGCAAAAGTCATGCTATAAGACTGGGTAGCGTTAATTTTAATCCCTTGAATTATTCGGGTATTGCCAAAATTTAAAATCCCGGTCTTATGCATTTCATTACAAGCGTTTTCACTTATATCATAAATGTATTCACTCTGGCCATGCCTCACAAGCGAGATATGGGAGTGCATGCCACAATGATATACCGTTCTATGGATTTCGAGTTTACATTGTTTAACCAGCGTACTAGAAAAATCGTCTATTTGTAATAATTGTATATCTACATCTGTTATGTTTATTTCCTCTTTTGGGAAATCGCACTCGCCCACGCTTAGGGTTGACAAAGTTGTAACATTTAACAAACTGTTTCCACAATCGTAACCTATTAAACAATTTATTGGAGAGACTATTTAAATAAAAATGATTAAAAATGATAGGTCCATTATGTTATTTTCTGAAACAGAGGAGAAAAGGTTATTTACTATCGATATTAATGTGAGAAATTCTTATTCTATTCATATGTACTATTTTGGAGGAATTTTTAATTTGAATTTTGACATTATTTTTAAATACTTCAAGAATTTTATATGGACCAGAGTAGTGAGCACCAAATTTACCAGGCTTCGGACCAGACTGGAGAAAAATGAAGTCCCCAGCTTTGAATTTCCTGGGATTGATATTTCTGTCGTAATATTTTTTTGATTTTTCCTTTGAAAATATGAGGTTATCATACACTATTTTTCTTATACCCGTTAATCGTGTTACTAATTCAGTTATGTATCCTTGGTAAGTGGGGAGTAAATCTCCTTCTCTTAAAGGATCACTTGATGGAAGTCGAGCCAGTTTCCCGAAGACTACTTCGTATGGCGTATGCTTTGTAGATTCTTGGACGGAAGTATTATAATTCAACATGGCAATTTCAATTCATTCATCCCAGTCTGCGTCTAAGCTTGCATATTGTTTTAAATATTCTCCTAGAGAATGATGCGTTCGTTCTAAAGCACCGTTAGACTGTGGATGAAATGCCGTGGTTCGAAGTTTTTTAATTCTAAATCTTTTGGCTACACGAGTCATTAGGCTACTCAAGAAATTTGAGCCTTGATCGGTTAAGACTGACTTTGGTGCGCCGTAAATGCAAATAAATCTTTTTATAAATGCGTCAGCAACTGTTTTCGATAGGGTATTATTTAGGGGTACGGCTATACAGAATTTAGATAAATGGTCTTGCATGGTTAGGATATATTCATTTCCATTTTGAGTTTTCCTGACTGGTCCAACGATGTCTAAACTTATTTTATCGAAGACGGTGCCGGGTGTATCCGTTATGACCATAGGTTGTTTGGTCTTCAGGCGGACTAGCTTCTTAAGTTGGCATTCTAGGCATTGTTGAATACGGCGCTGAACATCTCCTTTTAAATTTTCCCAGTAGTATTTTTGTCGAATTCTATTATAGGTTTTTGAGACTCCTTTATGTCCTCCAATTGGTGATTTGTGTAACTCATAGAATATCTCATCTCTTGAGTCTGTAGGTACGTATAAAAGTTTTCCAGTGCATATAATAACTTTAATTTCTTGAAAAATGTTTTGAATTAAGTTATAGATTTCTGACCATTCTAAATTTTCTACATATTCATTTTTTGAAAGATTGAACTCTGTATGTTTATTTTTAAAAAGTAAGTCCCGTAGGATGTAAAATCCGGTTTCTATTGAGTTTTTTATGGAAGTGATTGATTCTGGATTTTCTCCGCGAATACAAATCATATATAAGGAATATTTATTATTGATTTTTACTTCTTTTATTTGATTTATTTCTAGTGTGGAAGATTTAATTTTATTAAAGATTTTTAATTTTTGTGAGGCCTCGTCACAAGGGGTGCCATCAGAAGTAACAAAACAGACTATGTTTCCTGGACGACTTTGAATGGGTTCCCTTGTTTCTATTATTAATTCCTTTTTATTGTCTGAAGACGTAGTTGGTAATGAACTAACTGAAGAAGATGATGCTTCTGAAGGTTGAGGAGAAATGCAGGGTAAAGAATTATTTTCAGAGACTGGAAGAGGGTCTGCGGCTATATCGGAACTGGATTGGGAACTTTCAGCATAATTAGGTCTTGCTTTGTTAATATTCCGTTTATGAGGTATATCTACTTTAACCTTATCATTGGAAACTTCAGCATTCACATCATTAGTTTCTTTCTTTTCTATTAATTTTTGTTGGGCTCTAGTGATTACGTTAATAATTGGATTTCTAGAAAGAGCATCCGTGTTTGCATTTAATTTTCCTGGTTTATAAATAATTTCATAATCATATTCGCTTAATTTAAATTTCCATTTCTGCACACGGGCATTCAAATCAGCGGTTTTAAACCATACTAAAGGCTGATGATCGGTTATGATTTTAAATTTACGGCCATAGATGTAGGAATTAAAAGTTTTGACGCTATGGATTATCGCGAGAGCTTCCTTTTCGTAAACTTCGTAGTTTAATTCAGGACCTCTTAAAACTCGAGAAGTGTATGCTACTGGTAGATCTTTCCCAATAGGACCTTGAGAAAGTACTCCACCTACAGCAAGGCCTGATGCATCAGTTGTAATATTAAAAGGCTTTGTAAAATCAGGAAATTGCAAGATTGGAGCTGTACATAATAGATTTTTCAGATGATCGAAAGATTTATTAGCTTCTTCCGACCATTCAAAATTTACTTCTTTTTGTAACAGCTTGGTCAAAGGTTTAGCGATACGCGCGAAGTCTTTAATAAAACGGCGATAATAACCAGCCAATCCCAAAAATTGCCGAATGTTTTTGATATTCTTAGGAATGGGGAATTCTTTTACGGCTTCTATTTTTCTATTATCTACCTTCAAACCTTCTTCACTTAGGGTATGACCGAGATAGACAACTTCTCTTTTTAAAAATTCGCATTTGTCCACTTGTAATTTCAATCCGTGTTGTCGTAATCTTTCCGCGAGTAAATTGAATTTCCAGTTATGCTCTTCAATTGAATTTGCATATATAACTATGTCGTCTAAGTAAACAAATAAAATGATGCCTTGTAGTCCTTTTAAAACTGTATCCATCAATCTTTAAAAGGTTGCAGGCGCATTTTTTAAACTAAAAGGCATTCTACAGAACTCATAATGTCCATACGGAGTGCTGAAAGCAGTCTTGTGAGCATCCGCTGGGTCCATCTTAATTTGATGGAATCCTGAGGCTAAATCTAGAACTGTATAATATTTTGCTTTTCCGACTTGATCAAAAATTTCCGTAATATTAGGGAGTGGATACGCGTCGAAGATTGTGATTTCATTTAACGGTCGGAAATCGAGAACCATTCTCCATCTTGGTCTACCCTGTGAGTCTGGTTTCTTTTTTACACACCAAACAGGAGTATTGTAAGGAGAGGATGATTCTTTTATAATTTTTTTCTCTAGTAACTCCGTAACTTGCTTATTTATTTCGTCTTTAAGAGCATGCGGGAATTTGTATTGTTTAGTGTTAATGGGATTATCAGTGGTGGTAGAAATTTTATGGGTCATAGCATTTGTTCCAGGTAGATCATCACCTTCGAGATAAAAAATGTCACGGTATTCCCAAGTAAGATTAATGACATGATTTTTTTCTATTTCATCTAAATGATTTATTCTAATTATTTCTTCTATTTTTAAATTATTTATATTAAAGATTGGAACTACAGGACCATCTATAGATAGAAAATTAAAATTCGAATTATAATTAAATTCCTCAGTGTCTATATTTAAATCGGAATTTATGTCTTGTTGTGATAACAAATAATGAGCTTGAGAGCTTATACTGGAGAAATCATGAAAACTATTTAAATCTTCTAATTCGATGCCGCTTTCTTCAGTGCTGGAAATTTCAGAAGGGTTTGATGGTCCATAATTAATATCTAAAGTTAATCCATTTACATGCATTTTGTGGAGATCAAAGTTTAATACGGCTTCTTGATTTATTAAATAATCTGCTCCTATTATTCCGTCTTCATCTATTTCAAAACTGTCCGAAACTACATGAAAAATGCTACAACCTCCAAAAATAGGAAGTTGAAAGGAACCTAAAGTTTCTATAGGATTGGAGTCTATACCCCTAAGATGAAGGATCTCGTTTGTATTTAGGATGGTGTCAGAAGGTAATGCCGATTTTTTTATTAGATTGACTTCACAGCCTGAATCTATTAAAAAAGTTTGCGTTTCGTGGGTAATTCCACTTACTCCGAAAAGGAATGGCAAAGCCTTATTTAAAGAAAAATTGAAAAGATTTTTTTCGTCTGTATTATCTGAATGTTTTATTGGGATAATTTTTTCCTCTATTATTAACGCGTTTCCTCCAAAATGTATTATTGCAGCGGATTTGCTAAAATATTTCATCCCTATGACACCATCAAATGGAAGGGGTAAATTCTCGGGTAATACTAGGAAATTCGAGGTTTTTCCACATAAAGAAAATTTTACTGAACCTAAAGATTTGAATGGTTTCGCGCCTATACCCTTAATAATTTCTTGATTTTTACTGTCGATTTTATCCGGATTTTTAATACTTTTAAAATTAATTAAATTTATTTCCGACCCGGTGTCTAACATTAAGTTTAATTTTATTTCACTATTAGGTATTTTCATAGTGATGTAAGGAATATTTCTTTTTAATCGAAGAGATCGAAATTGATATTCTCTTCCGAGGTGATCTGATTGCTTGAGCGCGGTTGAGTCTGCTCCCCCGATGCGCTCGCACGAGGAAGGTTCTGTCCGTTTCCCGAATTTTTATTATTGTTGAAGATTCTCTTCTTACAATCTTCAAGTAGATGACCGTCTGCCTTACAATATCGGCAGAAGAGAGGATTTGTTGGGGTTGTATCATTACTAGCCTTAGGTTTGCAATTTCTGGCACTATGTCCCGATTGATTGCATAGCTGGCAAATGATTTGGGCCTTGTTTGGGCAATTTGTGGAGATGTGTCCGGGCTGACGGCATGTAAAACACACAGCTCGCGATTGACAGGAGGAAGCTGTATGCCCTGGCTGATTACATAGTTGACATATTGTTTTTGCATTATCCGTTGGTTTACGGCGACATCTATCTTCCGTATGTCCCGTTATTTTACAGAAACTGCAAGTTTTATTTTTAAAGCAATTCTCGGTGTTATGATTATCTTTTTTACAAATTTGACAAAAATTAAATTTTTTCTGTTTAAACTGGTTATCCCGATAACCTTTCCTTAAATTCTCGCGGGCAAGCAGTTGCTTTTCAATATTAATAGCTAATTTCAAATACTCCGTTATGTTGTCCTCTTCCGTGAGGCGTTGTTCGATTTCGGGTTTAAGACCCCTTTTAAAACAACTGATTACGTTTTTCTCTAATGCTGCTCTCGTAGCATCGGATATGTCACCGTTATTTAATTTATATATTTCTAACATTTCGCAGCCTTTTTCTTTAATCCGATTAGCAAAGGTTAAAACATTTTCATAATCACGTTGAAAATCGCTACCGATTTCCCCCATGATCTGTTCTACCGATTTCGCGGGTGAATACATTTCTTTTAATGTTTTTGTTAATTCATTAATATTTTTGAATGTCTCACCGGCAATCGCGGAGCGAGCTTCACCAGTGAGTTTTGAGCGGATTAACTTCGTCATGTTTGGTTCGTCTATTTTTTCGATCATGGCTTGAGCCTCCATACATCCCTCCAGAAATTCGCTAAGCCGAATATTTTTGCCGTCGAATTCCGGGACAACCATCAAAGCATCTTTTAATGCTACTTTTTGGGGTGCTGCAACTTGGTCATTCATGATACGGTAGATAGGGTGTTTTTTCAATAAAATCAGAGAGTCTTGAGAATGACTTTTAGGTGTATCAAAATCTTCTGTTTTTAGAGCGATTACTGTAGTCTCTGCTTCGATGTCACTTTCTTCTGAAGTGTTAGTAGAAAACTCTTTTGAGGAGCTCTAATTTTTCTTCTTGATGGAGGAGGGAGTGTTACAAATTCTTGAGGATTTTTCTTTGTTTGACTGCGCGTATTAGGTTTACTCATTAAAGAAAGTTATTTTTAATTATTTTTAATTGTTTATTAAAAGAAAATTAAAAGAAACAAATTATTGATTTAATAATTAATGTTAAAAATATTTTACATAGAATGTACAGAATTAAATTATTCCTTTTTAGGGATTTTAAAATTCTTCTTAAAGCATTCAGTACAATTTGCACGTGATTTATAATAGCATGTCTTGCATGGCTTCCTAAAAAATCTGGCGAATAGTTCTTCCTTCTTCATCAAGGGGACAGATAATCGATCCTTCCTTGATGTAGTCCTTGGTTCATCCGGTTCCACGTCTAATCCAAGCGATCTTAATCTCTCCAATAAGGGAGGACGTTCTGGGGAGTGGTCCGATCTCGGCGTCAAGTTTTCTTTGTGTTTTTTTTAAGGCTTTCCTTCGCCTATACTCCTCTATAGGAAGAAATTCCTTCCCTTGTTTTTTTAAGCTTTCAATTAACTGCTCCCTTTTCTTCTTCCGCTGTTTAGGGTTTAATTTAGTTCGTCGCTGGGGTGCCTGACTTTCTATGCTCTGGTCCACTTTTAAAATTCATAAAAATAAAATCATCAGCATACTGCACGAGTGGAAATTTTTTCACGAGAGGCAAAATGTTTGAGCATATAATACTGATATGAGTCGGAGTTTGGGTTTTCCCAGTCGGAAGTCCCCTTTTTGTACTCCTTTTATTTTCGGGGCCTCGCGATTCTCGCGAATTTGGCATTGATTTTTTTCACTTTTTTTAAAAAAAAAAAACTTTTATCTACCTTGATTTTTCTTTATTCTTTTTTTTTTAAAGAAAATTTAAAGACGAAGACCAGAGGTAAACTTAACTTGGTCTGGGAAATAGAATTGATTTTGGTGTATTAACCAAAACTTTAGACTATTAGTCAGAGGTCGAATGCGTGAAGCGGAGTGACGTGACTAACAAACACGAAGACTAGAGGTGAACTTAACTTAGTCTTTTGATTATTTAGTTTTTAACAATTTTTAGAATTATTTTTCTTTCTCAAAATAAACAGAATTCGAATTTAAGGGTTTAGTTTAAAATATAAAAAAAAAACAATTATATGCAAAAATATTTTCTCTCTCAATAAAAAGTCTAAAAGACTTGTACGTAAAAGTAAAAATAAAAGAAATGAAAAATAGTACAGAGATTCGAAAGGGAAACAATCCTTAATGATCCCGGACGAGCCCCCAAAAATGTGACGTCCAAGTTGGTACGCCGAGAGGATGACGGAAAGTCAACCCTCTCAATTGCGGGTAGCGTCTGCCTTAGCCAAGGCTAATGGGCAACGCTATTAAGGATTGTTTTCGTAAGAAAAATTAAAGATTCGCGTCCGCGTTTAAGGAGGATACAGGGGATCTGATCTCGACCTTCCGGCGTATCTAGGCGTTAACCCGGATAATCTTAATCAGTTGAGGATGGGAGGCAAAGGAAGTTGATTCTACAAATTCTTGAATACAGCCCAGCGGTGCAATGCTGGCCGTAGACAAGAATTATACGTTCAAAATATCGAGCGATGGAAAAAAGTACAGAATAGAAAGAAAAGTAAAAAGTCAAAATTCTGTAAAAATTAACTCACTTTTATTTTCCGAAGATCCCTAGGAACTGAAGTGGAGATTCGATGTAGAGAGAGAGAGAGAGAGAGAGATTGAGCTGCTGCTGCTGAAGTTGACGACCTGGCGAGCCTAAAGAAGCGGTGAGGATGGTGGACCCTGGAGAAGCGATGGCCAGACCGGAGCCACTGGAGAGCTGGTTCAAACTGAAGTTCGGAGGGCGAAGTGTCCTGAAGAGCGAAGAACTTGAAGAGCGAAGTTGACCAGTGAACTGATTTTTCCAGTGCGCGCGGTCCCTTTTAAGGCCCAAGGGCCAGTCATCCCCACTAGGGGCGCCAGGTCAAGCGTCAGCGCTGATTGGTGGAGCTGCGCGAAAATTCGGCAGCGTGGGAGTCGGAAAAGCGTACTGGGGGTAGCTTCGTGACCCGAGCGGAGGCGGCGGAGGGCGAAGTTCGCCGAGTCTCTCTCTCTCTCTGATCTTCTCTCTCACTTCAAGTTCATTACATGTTTTTCGAAGTTCTTATTTATTTATATGTTGCGCAAGATTTATGAACAAACAATTACATAGGAAATTATGTGAATGAAATTTAATGTTGATATAAAAAAGATTTGAAGTTCTAGCTATAATATTAAAGAAGTTAACAAGAATTGTTTAATAATTTGTTATTTATTAAATTTTAACATTATTTTATTAATTGATTGAATAATTAATAGGCCATTTATAAAGAATATATAATTGAAATTTATTGATATTATTTATTTAATGAGAAAAAGGGGAATTTATATTTATTTATGTTTAAATAAGTGAAATATAAACATTTATTTACATTATTTCCTATCTATATTGTTTGTTATGAATTTCTCATAATTATGAGTAACTTAAGTTATTTAAATGCTAATATAAAAGTATAGTTATTTTAATTAAAAACTACGCATTTTAACTTGAAGACTGATGAATTATCTATGGTTTGTTTTTGATTGTTTGTTATTGTGGAAACAGCTTGTTTAAGTTATTTGTTTTTACCTATATTGTGATATATGTAATAATAATTAATGTATTAATTTATTGCGTTAGAAAGATCTTATTTTCGTCGAAAATTGTGTTTATAAAAAATAGGTTTTTCGTATTTTCTTATATGAAATATTTTGAAAAGTTATCATTAAAATATATCACAATATTCACAAATGCATTACAAACTTGATTCAAAAAGAATTTTATGTTAAATGTTCATAGAGAAAAAGTTATAATGATTTTAAGTTTAGAAATAAACAATTGAAATTTTTGATTTCTGCATTTTTTTGCTTTTTCGACTTGAAATTCTTATAATTTCTTTTATTAAAATATATCACAGTATTGGTGAGAAGACAACAAATTCATTGCAATTTTAAAAGTGTGTTAAATATTTATAGGGAAAAAGTTATAGTGGATTTATGTGTGAAAATCGTTAATTTTGAATTTCTGAATTTTCGAATTTTTTTGTTTGTTGCCCTTTTTTTATAAGAAAATTTATAGGAAATCATTATTAAAATATACTATGATATTCGTTTGAAGATTACAAATCTATTGCAAAAATAAAACTGTGTTAAATGTTTATAGAAAGAAAGTTATAACAATTTCAAACTCGAAAATAATCAATTCAACATTTTTAATTTTTGTGTTTTCGCCCTTTTTTTATATGAAATTTTGTAAGAAATTATTATGTAAATAGGTTATATTATTTATAAAAGGAGTACAAATTCGTTGGAAAAAGAATATTGTGTAAAATGTTTTTAGGGAGAAAGTTACAACAATTTTATGTTTGAAATGATTTAATTCGTTTTTATAAATTTTACGTTTTTTGCTATTTTCACTAAGAAGTTTTATAAAAAATTATTATTAAAATATATCATTCTATTTGTGAAAGGATCACAAACTTAATCCAAAAATAATATTATGTTAAATGTTAATATAAAAAAAGTTATTGTAATTTTAAACTTAAAAATAATTAATTCTAATTTCTTCGTTTTCGCTTGGAAAGCTTTGTTTGATTTCCTACAGACTTATATTGATGGATTTGTATTTCAAATATCTATTATTATATGTAATAGTTGAAACAATTTGTTATTTATTCACAGAGTTTGTTTATATATCGATGGAAAATTTCCGGAGTCCAGGTATAGTCGGCGCGGTAATTAGGGGGCGGTCCGTCATAAAGGGTACCCCCCGTTAAGATAGTCGAAATGCCCCTGTTCCGGGATTGAAAAATGAGGTTTGGAAGTCTATTCTACATCTATAAAGATAAAGTTTGCCGCCAACCGGACCTACCTAGACCCCTCCTACGCCGTTATATAGCTAAAAAACGGTTGATATCGTTTTTATTTTTTTTCTCCTCAACGAAAAAAGCTAGCGATACGCGGTTGGTGGCATTTTTTTCTGTATAGAGCCTACTTTTTTGTGATTTTTTTTCAAGGTCATATATATAGTTCTTCTAATATAAAAATCGATTTTTATTTTTTAAATCACTATATCTTTTTTCAGAAGGGGGCTGCAGGGCTGGAATTTTTTTTCAAATTTTTGTTTTCTCTTGAAAAATAAAAAAAAATTTTACCCGAACCGTATTTTCATTGGCGCCATGCTCAAAAATTCAAAAAATCCATTTTTTTAGCAGTTTTTTGTTTCTATCACGTTTTAGGCTGATTCTATGAAAACACTAATATTTCCATCGTATTCTACGCAAAAAAATACATCGAAAACATGTATCATACTTTTGTTTTTATCACTATTATATCCGGAGAAATCAGCGTTCGAACCTGTGTCTGTATTTACCCATATGCAACGCTTAGAAAATCGAAGGTTGGAATTCAATCATCTATTTCTACTTGTATAATGTTACCGTCGATAATAGTATAATACATGTTTCCGATGTATTTTTTTATGTAAAACACGATGATGCTGTCTGTTCTATCGTAGAACGTATTTAGAAAGTGCTAGACGCGAAAAATCACTGGAAAAATGGGTTTTCCAATTCTAATGCTTTATAGGTTAGCCACTTGTAATAAAACCAATTGCACCATCATATTCTAAGCGAAAAAATACATAAAAATATTCAGAAACTAAGCGTAGGAATATAATTAGTAATATTCTGTTATAAATAATTTGAATAAATGGCACAGGATTAAAAAATAAATATTTATTTGATCTACCAGTACATATTCAGATGTTAAAATTATCAACTTAATCCTCGTCGCTATCTTCATTTATAACAGGAACGATTTCTTTGAAGTCAAATAGAGTGGTGAGATTTTCTGCTGGCTTAATTGTTCTCGATAAATATCTTCCGTATGACAAGTAATAAATAATTGCAGCAACATGCGAACAAGAACCAACTGTTCTATTACCATTGGCACAGTTACAACAATATTGTTTAATACCACTGATACCAATGGTTTGAGGTTGATAATGGACATAACACTTATACATCTTGGCATTACAGTGACGTGATTTTACTTCGAATTTGATAATATGTGGATCTACTTTAACACACTGAAGATCTAATGTGTTTTTTTCTGTTATCATCTCAGCTAGATAAGATATTGCTTGCGCAAGTTGATAGGAACCCGTGAAAAATATTTTAAGATCATTAATAGTCATTTCTGGGAAATCATCTAGATCATCAGAAGATATATTATGGAACGGTACAGTTTTTCGGTTCCAATTTTGTTCTGCTATGAAACTAGCAAAAGTATTCTTCAATCCTTTTCTAAGATGCATTCTTTCAATAATTGGTTCCATTAACTCCGCATCTGAATTCAAACGTTTCCCAAAGCGATTCTGTAAAAAGCAAGCAATCTGACAATACAAATGAGCATTGTGTAGGAGAGAATTATGCAATTGATTGTGTAGAAGTTTGCATTTCTGACCAATGATCCCATGAATCGCTTCAACTACCCATCTTATTTTTGTCACAAATCGAGATGCATTTGATTGTTCGTCCGACAACTGGTTTTTTTTGCCTTTTAAAGCTGGCATAAACACTTGGAATTTTCTTTCTTCCAATAAAGATACAACATCTCGGAAACCTCTGTCCAGGAAAAAAACATCTCCTTCTTTTAATATACTATTAAGACCTCCAGGTGATTCCAATAATTCCTTTAATATTGTTGCATCATTTTTATTAGCATTAAATGGCCCAGCAGTATAAACTATATAGCCATTAGTAGTAGTGATCGTGAAAGGCTTAACTAATGGGCTTTTTTTCTGCACAGAGTATGATTTTCTTTGGTATGCGTTGTTAGCACTTTTTTGGTGGCGTAGATAAGTACCATCGCATATCAAAGCTAACCGATTTTCTAAATTGTGCAGTATCTTTGCTACTGGTGATGTTTGACTGATATAAAATTCTCTAGAATGAGCTTGATATCCAAAGTATTTTGGTAAAATATCTTTTTCAAAACACTTTAATACTGCATCAATATTTTTTTGAATTTTTTTTTCAGATACATCAAGTATAGCCCCAACACATCGATCTGAATTACCAGTCCTCAGTTTGAGTAAGAATGTGACTAGTGCTTGTAGGACATTTCGATTTTCTGAATTGCGCATTGTATAACCTGTCAAAGCTTTAACCCTTTCTTCAGACATCTGTTCTTCGTTGAATTGATCTAAAAATCGATAATCGACGCGATCTGATAAAGCACCCAAGAATTTTCCTAATTCTGAAGTTTCTATTAATGATTCATGTGTCACTATTTCTATGGCAGCCAAATCATCTTCATAAAATCTATTTTTTATCAAATGTTTCTTGCAACACCTATTTCGTCTAGGAATGAAAATTTGTCTTTTCACAAAAACTTGCATGCGCGCATCAAAAGGTACATCCTTTAAATCTTCTAGCGATTTGCACATGAAACAGTATGCATGACTTGCGATTGTTCTTGAGAATGACATACTTACTGTTTCAACAGGTATAGTTTCAATCAACGAAAAAGTGGAATTATTACTCTCAGTTGATTGTGTGCTTGTAATACACTCGTCGTGTTGACTTTGACTAATTTGACTTTGCTCTGACGATTTCTGATTTGATTGAATTTCATCGATCGATAACTGTGATGCACTTTCCTCAAGACCAGTTGTGTCTTCATACAGATCTTGAGTGGAATCTGAAGGATGAGACCCAATTTCTTGATTTGTAGAAGAACTTTGAACATCAACAGATTCTTCATTGAAAAAAACACTATCTTTTGATACCATACTTTTTTTCAATCTTAATTTACTTCTGCATTTTGAACAAATGAAATCGCCAATTTGCAGATAAATATTATAATTAGTGTGCATATCTTTACACTCTTCGCGAGTCAATATTTCTTTATGAGATCCAGGTATATGGCGTAAATACTTATCACATTGGAAGCATTTAGAATCATCAGTTTTCCTTTTTTTAACTGCAGATGAACCTTCACTTGTAGACTCCATTCCAATTGATTCCTGTTGAAATATTCGATTTATATTATTTATTATTTATTATTAGTTTAAGGTGGCTCCGGCGTGCTGCTCAGTTTCGAAAGAAGAAAAATTATTTAATTTAAAAGTTGATTTAATCGAAACGTTCTCTTATATTTAAGGTAGTGAACCTAACAAGTTGTTTGGTACCCAAACTAAGTGGACATCCAAACGGTATTCTAAATCGTTTCGAAAGAAGAAAAATTATTTAATTTAAAAGTTATTTTTTTATGCTTACTCTTTTCTTTATTTGTTATACATCGGAAAAAAATACATCGGAAACATGTATTATACTATTATCGACGGTAACATTATACAAGTAGAAATAGATGATTGAATTCCAACCTTCGATTTTCTAAGCGTTGCATATGGGTAAATACAGACACAGGTTCGAACGCTGATTTCTCCGGATATAATAGTGATAAAAACAAAAGTATGATACATGTTTTCGATGTATTTTTTTGCGTAGAATACGATGGAAATATTAGTGTTTTCATAGAATCAGCCTAAAACGTGCTAGAAACAAAAAACTGCTAAAAAAATGGATTTTTTGAATTTTTGAGCATGGCGCCAATGAAAATACGGTTCGGGTAAAATTTTTTTTTATTTTTCAAGAGAAAACAAAAATTTGAAAAAAAATTCCAGCCCTGCAGCCCCCTTCTGAAAAAAGATATAGTGATTTAAAAAATAAAAATCGATTTTTATATTAGAAGAACTATATTTATGACCTTGAAAAAAAATCACAAAAAAGTAGGCTCTATACAGAAAAAAATGCCACCAACCGCGTATCGCTAGCTTTTTTCGTTGAGGAGAAAAAAAATAAAAACGATATCAACCGTTTTTTAGCTATATAACGGCGTAGGAGGGGTCTAGGTAGGTCCGGTTGGCGGCAAACTTTATCTTTATAGATGTAGAATAGACTTCCAAACCTCATTTTTCAATCCCGGAACAGGGGCATTTCGACTATCTTAACGGGGGGTACCATTTGGTAATGTGTTTTTTCCCGGTGACGCATCGTGTACGTGACCTAAACGCGCACTTTCTCTTTTGTAATTTATTATTTAATTTACGATTTTTAAATGTAGGAAAGTTTTGAGAAATCTAAGTATGAGTCCCTTTTAGGTTACTGGGAGTAGCGTTAGAGGGACTTAGTGGGATGGGGCCTGAAAAATCGGAGGGTAAGGGACGCGAAAATGTTTACCGCGCGGGGCAAAATATTTACCGACAGGAGAGAAGAGGAAAAAAAAAACATGAAAATTTTAGTAGACGTCACAATGAAAAATTTGCCTCAGGCGAATTTGACATATGTATGAAAAATTTGCCTCAGGCGAATTTGACATATGTATGAAAAATTTGCCTCAGGCGAATTTTACATATGTATGAAAAATTTGCCTCCGGCTAATTTAACGTATGTATGACAAATTTGCCTCACACGAATTTTACATATGTATCATAAATTTGCCTCAACGTTTGTAAAAAAATTATCATTACTAATTTTATGAATATTTCATTTTATAGCAGAGAGGAAGAAGAAATTAAAAGTATTCACGATAGACTCAAGAATGCAATCATTTTAGAAGATAATGTGATGAGACCACCTAAGTTACTATTTCACGAGATAAATCTATTAATTAATAAATTCATTTTTAACAAATCTAATTGCCGCCACTTGGACAAAAATGTCGAATTCAGTGATGGGACTTTCTCTAGAAAAACTATACAGGGTGTTCGAAATGTTCCGGACCCCCCACTTATAACATAAAGTAAGCATTTTGGAAAAAAATGTTAAATACAAAAGTTGTTAAGTTTTGAAGGTTGAACTAAATGATGACCTTGGATTTGTTATTGGTTATCATTTTCAAGATCATTTAAAGGTCATCTTCAGTTTTTTAAATAGGGACCCCTATTTTTTATTACAGATTCTGAAAGAGCACAAAATTTTACATCTGGATATGTACCCACGTTATGGCTCAAAATGACCTACAGAGGTCATTTAGTGGTTAAATGATTATTTAGTAGCAGAAAGCCAAGAAATCCCGATTATTAAGAACTTTGGGTGTATTTGACGAAAAGAAAAAAAAAATTTCGTACGTTAATACTAAAGTACATAATTTGATTTTCTAGGACGAACTTTATGGTCACTTTAAAATTGGCCTTCATTTTTAAGGTCATTTGAAAGTTATCTTCAGCTTATTAAAAAGGGACTCATTTTGTATTCCGGATTCTGGAGGAGCATTAAATTTTAGGTCTGGAGATATGTACAATATCCACGTCATGGCTCGAAATGATCTACATAGGACACTTGGGGGTTATTAATTTCAAAAGCAAAATAATCTAACCGTTTTACATGAACCGTTTTTATTGCAATAATTTTTTGCAAGGGTTACGAGTTTCTACGCATGATTCATAGCATTTTCAGGATCGTTACTTGTACCTTAGAAGATTTTGCTCACTATTCTTTTTAGGAATCAGTTCATTTATAATTGTTAATTAACAATTGTTTACTCCTATTTACTTTTCTGTTTTCAAGAGTTAAGTGAAGTTCTCTTACTTCGAAATTCAGATAATTGTATTAATTTTCAATAATTGTACTTTTAATCGTAGTGAAAAATGGCACATCTTACTGAACGAGAAAGAATATCTTTGTTGATGATGCGAGGGTGGGGTGATCAAGAGAGGTTACAAACAGGTACAGCGTTTATTCAATGAAACATTCAGAGTTGAAGAAAACAACCCTATTTCAAAAAGTACCGTAATTCGTACAATTAGACGTTTTGAAGAGACAGGTGGTATTAAAGATCGTCCTAAATCAGGTAGATCCAAATCATCGTCTAATGATGAAAAGAGCTTAGACGTATTACAATCATTTATTGAGGACCCCCATTGCCTCAACAAATGGCATCCTTTCAAATTAAAGTTGGTACAGGAATTATCTGAAGATGATTTTGATAGAAGGGTAGAGTTTTGTGATGTAATGATGCAAATGATATCTGATGATCCTTTGCTCCTCAATAACATTGTTTTCTCTGATGAAGCCACGTTTGAGTTAAGCGGAACAGTGAACAGACATAATTGTCGATACTGGAGTAACATCAATCCACATTGGATGAGAGCGGACCACACGCAACATCCTGAAAAAGTAAATGTTTGGGTTGGCATATTTATTGGAAGAGTACTTGGCCCTTTCTTTATTGAAGGTAATTTAAATGCTGCAATGTATGAAAACATGCTTTGAGACCAAATTATACCTGCTATACGGAATTTAACGGGTGGAAATCTGGACGAAATTTACTTCCAACAGGATGGTGCTCCTGCACACTACGGTATTCATGTTCGCCGATATTTAGATGCAACATTTCATGATAGATGGATTGGGCGGAGAGGTACAATTGAATGGCCACCTCGGTCCCCAGACCTAACGCCTCTTGATTACTTCCTTTGGGGATACTTGAAGGATAAAGTTTATGTTATAAAACCACGTGACTTGGATGAATTACGCCAAAGAATCACTGATGAAATAGACTTGATACCTCAGCAAATCTTGCGAAATGTTGTTGCAGCCTTTTACAATCGGTTAGCACATTGCCAAACTGTTAATGGGCAACAATTTGAACAGTTGTTGTAAAAAGTTCCTGTCAACGACATTTTAAAAAAATTCAGTTTGGGCGAATAGTCCACTGTCTAGATTTAGTTAGCTGGGCCGCCGATAGTCCTGCCTTAGCTGACTGGGCCGCTAGTGTTCTTGTCTTAGTAGGCTGGGCTGCCGATGGTCTTGCCTTAGTTGGCTGGATCACCCATGATTTTACCTTAATTAGTTGTACCTCCCGTGCCTGAGCAATAAGGCTCATTTTGATTAGACATTTTTTTATTTATCATTTTCTCCCCCGAGGTATGTAGTTGTTGGGCCTAAGGCTTATTTTGATTAGACATTTTTTTATTTATCATTTTCCCCCCCGAGGTATGTAGTTGTCTGGCCTAAGGCTTATTTTACGCCAGTGTCAATTACACCTTCTACAATCCTAATGCAGAATTTAGCGCTGGTGCAAAATGGAGAATTACAACTAGGAGGCTTAATTTGGAAAACTAAAGTTAACCTTCAAATGACCTTGAAAATCAAGGGCAATGTCAATTTAACGCCACCATAAAGTTTGTCTTGCAAAATCAAATTACTTTAGTATTGGTCAGATACGCTCAAAGTTCTTAATAATCGGGATTTCTTGGCTTTCTGCTACTAAATAATCATTTAACCACTAAATGACCTCTGTAGGTCATTTTGAGCCATAACGTGGGTACATATCCAGATGTAAAATTTTGTGCTCTTTCAGAATCTGAAATAAAAAATAGGGGTCCCTATTTAAAAAACTGAAGATGACCTTTAAATGACCTTGAAAATGATAACCAATAACAAATCCAAGGTCATCATTTAGTTCAACCTTCAAAACTTAACAACTTTTGTATTTAACATTTTTTTCCAAAATGCTTACTTTATGTTATAAGTGGGGGGTCCGGAACATTTCGAACACCCTGTAGATACTCTACGGAAAGTTGTCACAGGAAAAAAATGTATTGTTCAAATGACAGTATTATTAAATAAACATAGTACGTTCGATTTCGATAGTATAACAGAGAAACAGGAAGAGGATATGAAATATTTTCTTCAACTGTTACAGTAAGTTTTTATAAATAATATTTTTAATATAAATAATTTATTTAATTTTTAAATTTATTATTTAATTTTTTTTACTTTGTTTTTAGCAATCCGAAATTCAAGCCTGAATTTGAGAAACAGCCAAAGCGAAGGATTTTAATACCACCCACGGAGACGGAAAGACAAATAATTAAACAAAAAACAAAAAGATTAAGGAGTTTACACGATACGTCCGACAAATTAGAAGACGAAACAACGATGGACGAAGGGAATATTGAAGAACAAATTATAGATAACGTGATAACTACGATAGATGCAGCAACTATTAGAAACGAAGGCGAGTCAGATAATGAGAATGACGTGGACAAGGACGTATTACCAACTAGCAGCAACATGGAGTAAGTAAACATATTTTTTTTTAATTCTTACAGAAATTTTTAATATAATAACTATTAACGTATTTGGATAAATTGAAAATTCAGAAACTTTGTTGCTGAGGCAATTTATTTACATAAAGTAAGTTTTTGCCTCAGGCAATTTATTAAAATAAATAAAATTTTCGGCTCAGGCAATTTATTTATATAAAGTAAGTTTTTGCCTCAGGCAATTTATTTAAATAAATAACATTTTCGGCTCCATAAATAAAATTTTAAATCCACTTTTTGCCTGATCCAAAATTCTGCAACAACTTAAGTTAAAAAAAATAAAATATTTTATAAAATAATATTAATTCATATTAATAAATTCAATATTTTAGAGAAATTGAGCAACGTCAAGAAAGGATTATAGTAATGACAAAGGAGAAAACATCTTGGAAGAAGAAGATTTGTGCGAGAAGGAGCAGTTTAAGGAAAAGCATTTGGATGAGGAAGAAGAGGAGGAGCAAGAGAATATAGAACAGGAAGATCAGGTTTTAGATAGTGAAAATGTTGTAAAAGAAGGAAATGAAGAACAGGAAGAAATAGAAAATGAGGAAAATGAAAATGAAGAAAAAGAAACAGTTGCTAATAAGAAAGAAAATAAGAAAAGGAAGAGAAAGGGCATTAAGTTTACCCAAAAGAAAAGAAATAAATTATTGCAGCCAGTACACGAAGCGACATACGAAATGTATGACAGGGTCCTTGTTAAATTGCACGGCTATCCTTACTGGCCTGCAATATACATGGGAAGAGACAAGACTAAAAATAAAGTAATAGTTAATCTATTTGTTTCTGACATTGCAAGTTCGGAGATGACTCATGTCACTGCAGAACAGTTAAGGCCGTATGATAGGCAATTTTGTTTAAAAAGTTCGAAGTCGTATAAAGCAAATAAATTAAGTATGCTTTTAGATGTGTTAGCATTAGCTGAAAAATATGTTACCCCCCAAAATTAAATAATGTTTTTATTTAATATTATATTTAAACGTAATTTATTATAAAAAAAAATGTAAATATTGTAAAAAAATATAAAAATGTATTTGTTCTTTTTTAATTTATTTAAAAAAATAAAAAACATCACGTTGTAAGTGCTGTATTTATTATTCCTAGTCAAAAATTAAATTGTTATAAATTTTTTGCCTCCATATGCATGAACGAAGGCTGGTATATCCAGGCAATGTAGGCAAAAATATAGTTTTCATATATTTATTGCCTCCATATGTAGCTCTGACGTGCACTCGGCCCATGGTACATATGTAGGCAAGAATTTAATACAAATATATTTTTTGCCTACATTAAATACAAGGCAGTGTCGATGCTCCGTCCAGCGGCCTACAGCCCCTTCATAAGGCAGCAGCATGCCTACATATGTACCATGGGCCAAGTGAACGTCGGAGCAAGCTGCTGCTTTACCCACGGGCTATAGGCCACTTGAGGAAGCATCGACACTGCCTTGTAATTAATGCAGGCAAAAAATATATTTCTATTCAATTCTTGCCTACATATGTACCATGGGCCGAGTGGACGTCGGATCATGCTGTTGCCTTACCAAGGGGCTATAGGCTCCTCTCGTGAGCATATCTCATCTATTCACCCACAGACAAAAACATTATTTCGATACATTTTTTGCCTGCATATGTATCATGAGCCGAGTGGACATCGGAGCATGCTGCTGCCTTACCAAGGGGCTATAGGCCGCTTGAGGAAGCATCGACACTGCCTTGTTTTTAATGCAGGCAGAGAAAATAATATTATTTAATTATTGCCTACATATGTACCATGGCCCGAGTGAAAATAAATAAATTGCTTTGGTATATGGCTCCCCCTCCTGCCACCCTGCATTAATAACAAAGCAGTGTCGATGCTCCGTCCAGCGGCCTATAGCCTCTTGGTAAGGCAGCAGCATGCTCCGACGTTCACTCGGCCCATAGTACATATGTAGGCAAGAATTGAATACAAATATATTTTTTGTCTGCGGCTCATGGTACATATGTAGGCAAGAATTGAATAGAAATATATTTTTTGCCTGCGGCCCATGGTACATATGTAGATAAGAATTGAATAGAAATATATTTTTTGCTTGCATTAAATACAAAGCAGTGTCGATGCTTCCTCAAGCGGCCTATAGCCCGTGGGTAAGGCAGCAGCATGCTCCGACGTCCACTCGGCCCATGGTACATATGTAGGCAAGAATTGAATACAAATATATTCATTTTATGTCGGGCAGGCGAAAATGAAATTTATATTCAAATTTAGTATGATTAATAAAATTTTGAAGTACAATCAGGGGTGGCAGGAGGTGGAGCCGTATACCAAAACAATGTATTTATTTTCACTCGGGCCATGGTACATATGTAGGCAATAATTTAATAATAGTATTTTTTCTGCCTGCATTAAATACAAGGCAGTGTCGATGGTTCCTCAAGTGACCTATAACCCGTGGGTAAGGCAGCAGCATGCTCCGACGTCCACTCGGCCCATGATACATATGTAGGCAAAAAACGTTTCAAAATAATATTTTTGTCTGAGGGTGAATAGATCAGATATGCTCACGAGAGGAGCCTATAGCCCCTTGGTAAGTTTGCAGCATGCTACGACGTTCACTCGGCCCGTGGTACATATGTAGGCAAGAATTGAATAGAAATATATTTTTTGCCTACATTAAATACAAGGCAGTGTCGATGCTCCGTCCAGCGGCCTACAGCCCCTTCATAAGGCAGCAGCATGCCTACATATGTACCATGGGCCAAGTGAACGTCGGAACAAGCTGCTGTCTTACCCACGGGCTATAGGCCGCTGGACGGAGCATCGACACTGCCTTGTATTTAATGCAGGCAAAAAATATATTTCTATTCAATTCTTGCCTACATATGTACCATGGGCCGAGTGGACGTCGGAGCATGCTGTTGCCTTACCAAGGGGCTATAGGCTCCTCTCGTGAGCATATCTCATCTATTCACCCACAGACAAAAATATTATTTCGATACATTTTTTGCCTGCATATGTACCATGGGCCGAGTGGACGTCGGAGCATGCTGCTGCCGTACCCACGGGCTATAGGCCACTTGAGGAAGCATTGACACTGCCTTGTATTTAATGCAGGCAAAAAATATATTTCTATTCAATTCTTGCCTACATATGCACCATGGGCCGATCGTCTTGTAGCATTGCCACCATTTTTCGGCTGCTCCTTTTAGTCCTTTCTCGAGGGATCGTACCCGTTGCCGCTCGGGGAGATTATAGGCTTCCACGTACTCCTGGCAGCTTTGTAAGTAGGTCTCTGGATCTTCGTGGTCCTCGCCGTGGAACTCCGGTAAGGTGGGTCGGTGACCGAAGAGAGCCTGTGCAAAAGTCTCCCAGTTGTGTATGGCTGGAGGCATGAGGTGTGCTCTGGCATCATTCCCCGCTTGTGCCATAACGGCAGCTGGTGGCTCTTGAGGTGGTGGTGGAGGTGGAGGTGCTGCCATGTTCAGCTGTTCCTGGTTGAGTGGTTCTGCTGGTGGGTCAGCGTTGTCTGGTGCCGGTCCCTGGTTGAGAAGGTTCTCAATGTTTGCCGGTTGTTCGTGTGCTGAGGCTGAGCGAGTTCGCGGACGGCCTCGCTTCCTGGGTGACGGTGATTGTGTATTGGGCGCCACTGGGTCTTTAAACACTCCCAGAAGTGTGTCTGCGCTCTGAGCCCTGCTGCGTGATCGCGTCGTCCTGGGCGTTACAGGCGGAGACCTGCTGATCGGCATCTGCTGCGTCGGTAGAGTCCTGCAGGTTCACTGAGCTCCTACTCAGTCTTCTTGAAGAAGTGCCCCACGTCGGGCGCCACTTGTTGCGGAGTTAGCTGCTTGGGGTGGTCTGGATGAGGAGGCGGCCACCGGAACACTCGAGGTCTTCTGCTTGCTCATGGGTGAGGGGAGGACACAGCACTAACCCCCTCGCCTAGCCCTCTCCGGACCTAGAGTCTCAACTTCAGAAAAAAGGAGACCCAGTGACTAAAAAGTCACCGATGAGCTAAGCTCATTGCGTTCCTGTAAATTTTGTTTGTGGAGAATTATGGCCCCCTAGCGGGGGCACTCAAAATTTACAACCGGAGCGAGGTTTGCTCCGGAGGTTTTCGCCTGATTAGGCGGGGAGTGCCGAGGAGGCGCTCAACCCGTCTTGTCGCCGGAGCCACTCCCTGGCGCCATCTGCTCCTTGCTGCTCCTTGCCGTCTTCACCACTACGTTGGCGACGACCTTCGGCCTCTTCCTGGTCGGGGGAATTGCCTTGCTGCCTGCGGGCCTCTTCACGGCCTGGAGAGGCGGCGGCACCAGCAAGTCCCTCAACTCCGCGTCTCTGTTGGTAATTTCCAACAGAGGCGAGGAGGAGTCGCGGCTTCCGGGCGTCCTCGGTCGTTCCGGCTGATCTCTTGGTGGAGGCTGCGGTGCGGCTGGAGGTGTCGCCTGGGTGGACGCCACTCTCCTGAAGGCGGCAGGGCAGCCGACTTGGGTGCCTCTCTCCCAGACCCGCAGAGTCCGAGGAGACGTCTGGCAGCCGACGGTGGTTGAGGGTCCGCTGCTCCAGTCCGTCTGGGTGAAGGCGTCGATTCCTCTGCGCTGGCTGGTCGGCCTCCTGGAGCGGGAGCGAGACCGAGGCGGTGATCGAGGGCGGGAGCGAGCTCGGGATCGGCGATCTCGGTGTTCGCTGCTGCGTCCGGGACTCCTTCTGCGGCTGCGGCTTCGGGAGTGGCGCCCGTGACGAGGGCGGGAGACTGAGCGTCTCATGCAAAAGACTAGTTCCAAACCTAAAAAGGAGTTGGGACTAGGATGCGCTAATAAATAGGCAGAAGCTTTCGAAAATAAACTGCTAAGCAGGCTTTATTTCTCGACCCTCTGGTGTATTCCACTGGAGGGGAGAGGCTAGCAAGCGGTTGCAAGGCCTCTTCTCGCGCCTCCTTATATGCCTCATGGGCGTACATTTCAGTATTGGGTAACGCGTCGCCGCCTAGTGGCGGTGGCGCGAAGCGTTGACGCGGCGGCAAGTTTGACTTGCGCGTAGATCGGGTTGACGTGCTGCAGGGGCAGGCACGTCATCGCAACAAAGAAAACCCGTCATTGTACATAATAACTGCAATATCCGTATCCACATCCAAGACTGTTTTACCCTCCAAGAAAAACTATGCCATCTCCAAGGACTCAACATCCTCTGCGTCTACCGTAGTTCCAGGAGTGCGCTCTGATAGAGTTAACATTTAAAAACCCCTCCCTGAAGGAACCCTTCCCACCCCTCTCCACCACCGGCCGGGTGAGATCAAAGAGTTGCCCCCGATTTGTTTGCCAGCGTTACTCCTGGAACTGCGGTAGACGCAGAGGATGTTGAGTCCTTGGAGATGGCATAGTTTTTCTTGGAGGGTAAAACAGTCTTGGATGTGGATACGGATATTGCTGTTTTTATGTACAATGACGGGTTTTCTTCAGTTTTGCACATGATGGAGGCAATGGACTTGCAAATCGGACCGAACAGCTACGTAATGTTTCTGGTAATCGACAAAGATCGTATAATACATGCAGAGATATCGCTATATGAACGAGTAAAAGAGGCTCGGATCGCTTCAAAAACAAGTAGAAAAGAAAAACAAGACCAGGACGATAACCTGGAAGGCCAATTGTATGGTGCAAGCATTGCTGATGAAAGGTATTAAATTATTCATCATTTTCTACTGCTCAAAACTTAAACTTCGTTTATATCTCAAAACTGTTTTTTAAGTTGTCCGGACAAATATCTCAGACAATTTTCAACCGATTTACTTGAATTTTGAACATATCTTGAAAAAAATAAGATATATCAAAAATATTAATTCGTTTGTTATTAACAATTATCTGATGATTTTTCAAACAAATTTTTCCGTTTTCACTTTAGCAGTGCGCCACTGAGACCAAAAATTAATATATCGGAAAAAACCTACGTACTTCTTTAGCAGTCAGTGTATAAAAAAAATTGGGTAATTGAAATTTAAAAATTATAGTATTGCGGGATTATCCTTAAAAAAATAAAAAAATAAAGGATGGCCCCGCATCAATATGGAAGTTATTATACATGTTTTCCGTGTATTTTTTTACGCAGAATCCAGTGGATTGAACAGATTTACTGTAGGTATCTTCTGCAAATAGTTACAGTCAAAAAACTTGAAAAAACACGGTTTTTTTAATTTTTAGCAGATTTTCAATCATACCGTCTTATTTCTCGTAAAAAAATACGTTATTTAAAAAAAAAAAAGTTACTGCAGGTCCCAAAGGAAGGGGAGAAAATACAGGTTGAATAATTTCCAAATTTTTTTAAGGAGGGCGTACTCAATATTATGACTTGGAAAAATTCAGGTAAGTTCGTCTTATTATGAAGTATACTTGTGAATTTTTTCAGATTCCGAGAGCATATACATGAGGAGAAAAAAAATATTTACAAAAAAAAATCGTTTTTGGCTATATAGAGACTTAGGGGGGGTCTAGGAAGCTCTGGTTGGCGGCAAACGTATTCTTTTTACATCTAGAATATGCCTATAAACTTAGTTTCCCGATCCCGGGAGGGGGGCAATTCGACTATACTAACGGGGGGTACCCTTTAATTATTAAGTTCATTGATGACTTATCAGTCGTTTAAAAAGAACATTTATTTATGCCAGATGAGATGTTTGAAGAACCGATGGAAGATAATTCTACAGTTTATGGCTCTCCATCAGCTAATTCAAGTAAATATATTTAATTCACATGATTACATTATTATATTATATAACATTTATTTAGTAAATGTATTTATTGTATTTAAACAGATTTTAATTTAATCAAATTATTTTAGCTCAATCATCTCAATTAAGCAATTATTCTGTTGAAGAGGAGAAATCAAAATAGTCTATTATTCCTCTTCAAAAGAAAATAAAAATTGTGAATCTGCATCTTGAGCATCCAAAGTGGAAATTCAATACTTTAAAAATTCATGCAGGTTCAGCTTTGAAAAGAATGGACGAGCTTTCCAGATGAAAGAAAGACATTAAAAATGCAGGAACTAAATTTGATAAATCTTATTCTATAAAAATCTGGGTATACAAGAGATTTTGTGAAGTTTGTTTGGAAAAAGTTTCTGTAACTACAAGGGATATAAAACAGTGGGCTATGCAAGCAACACAGCAGTTCATCTGTGATAATTTCCAATTTACAGCTAGCACAACATGGACCAATAAATTTAAACAAGAATTCAGAATACACCAGCGTAAAGTCACAATATACATTAGCAACAAAAACCGAAGATGCTTTGAAAATATTGAAAAAGCGACAGAAAATTTTCAGAAAGAAATTTAAGCTTTAATACAGATTATAATCTTGATTATACAGGGTGTTCGAAATGTTCCGGACCCCCCACTTATAACATAAAGTAAGCATTTTGGAAAAAAATGTTAAATACAAAAGTTGTTAAGTTTTGAAGGTTAAACTGAATGATGACCTTGGATTTGTTATTGGTTATCATTTTCAAGGTCATTTAAAGGTCATCTTCAGTTTTTTAAATAGGGACCCCTATTTTTTATTACAGATTCTGAAAGAGCACAAAATTTTACATCTGGATATGTACCCACGTTATGGCTCAAAATGACCTACAGAGGTCATTTAGTGGTTAAATGATTATTTAGTAGCAGAAAGCCAAGAAATCCCGATTATTAAGAACTTTGAGCGTATCTGACCAATACTAAAGTAATTTGATTTTGCAAGACAAACTTTATGGTGGCGTTAAATTGACATTGCCCTTGATTTTCAAGGTCATTTGAAGGTTAACTTTAGTTTTCCAAATTAAGCCTCCTAGTTGTAATTCTCCATTTTGCGCCAGCGCTAAATTCTGCATTAGGATTGTAGAAGGTGTAATTGACACTGGCGTAAAATAAGCCTTAGGCCAGACAACCACATAACTCGGGCGAGAAAATGATAAATAAAAAAATGTCTAATCAAAATAAGCCTTAGGCCCAACAACTACATACCTCGGGGGGGAAAATGATAAATAAAAAAATGTCTAATCAAAATAAGCCCTAGGCCCAACAACTACATACCTCGGGGGAGAAAATGATAAATAAAAAAATGTCTAATCAAAATAAGCCTTAGGCCCAACAACTACATACCTCGGGGGGGAAATGATAAATAAAAACTGTCTAATCAAAATAAGCCTTAGGCCCAACAACTACATACCTCGGGGGAGAAAATGATAAATAAAAAAATGTCTAATCAAAATGAGCCTTATTGCTCAGGCACGGGAGGTACAACTAATTAAGGTAACATCATGGGTGATCCAGCCAACTAAGGCAAGACCATCGGCGGCCCAGCCTACTAAGACAAGAACACTAGCGGCCCAGTCAGCTAAGGCAGGACTATCGGCGGCCCAGCTAACTAAATCAAGACAGTGGACTATTCGCCCAAACTGAATTTTTTTAAAATGTCGTTGACAGGAACTTTTTACAACAACTGTTCAAATTGTTGCCCATTAACAGTTTGGCAATGTGCTAACCGATTGTAAAAGGCTGCAACAACATTTCGCAAGATTTGCTGAGGTATCAAGTCTATTTCATCAGTGATTCTTTGGCGTAATTCATCCAAGTCACGTGGTTTTATAACATAAACTTTATCCTTCAAGTATCCCCAAAGGAAGTAATCAAGAGACGTTAGGTCTGGGGACCGAGGTGGCCATTCAATTGTACCTCTCCGCCCAATCCATCTATCATGAAATGTTGCATCTAAATATCGGCGAACATGAATACCGTAGTGTGCAGGAGCACCATCCTGTTGGAAGTAAATTTCGTCCAGATTTCCACCCGTTAAATTCCGTATAGCAGGTATAATTTGGTCTCGAAGCATGTTTTCATACATTGCAGCATTTAAATTACCTTCAATAAAGAAAGGGCCAAGTACTCTTCCATTAAATATGCCAGCCCAAACATTTACATTTTCAGGATGTTGCATGTGGTCCGCTCTCATCCAATGTGGATTGATGTTACTCCAGTATCGACAATTATGTCTGTTCACTGTTCCGCTTAACTCAAACGTGGCTTCATCAGAGAAAACAATGTTATTGAGGAGCAAAGGATCATCAGATATCATTTGCATCATTACATCACAAAACTCTACCCTTCTATCAAAATCATCTTCAGATAATTCCTGTACCAACTTTAATTTGAAAGGATGCCATTTGTTGAGGCAATGGGGGTCCTCAATAAATGATTGTAATACGTCTAAGCTCTTTTCATCATTAGACGATGATTTGGATCTACCTGATTTAGGACGATCTTTAATACCACCTGTCTCTTCAAAACGTCTAATTGTACGAATTACGGTACTTTTTGAAATAGGGTTGTTTTCTTCAACTCTGAATGTTTCATTGAATAAACGCTTGTACCTGTTTGTAACCTCTCTTGATCACCCCACCCTCGCATCATCAACAAAGATATTCTTTCTCGTTCAGTAAGATGTGCCATTTTTCACTACGATTAAAAGTACAATTATTGAAAATTAATACAATTATCTGAATTTCGAAGTAAGAGAACTTCAATTAACTCTTGAAAACAGAAAAGTAAATAGGAGTAAACAATTGTTAATTAACAATTATAAATGAACTGATTCCTAAAAAGAATAGTGAGCAAAATCTTCTAAGGTACAAGTAACGATCCTGAAAATGCTATGAATCATGCGTAGAAACTCGTAACCCTTGCAAAAAATTATTGCAATAAAAACTGTTCATGTAAAACGGTTAGATTATTTTGCTTTTGAAATTAATAACCCCCAAGTGTCCTATGTAGATCATTTCGAGCCATGACGTGGATATTGTACATATCTCCAGACCTAAAATTTAATGCTCCTCCAGAATCCGGAATACAAAATGAGTCCCTTTTTAATAAGCTGAAGATAACTTTCAAATGACATTAAAAATGAAGGCCAATTTTAAAGTGACCATAAAGTTCGTCCTAGAAAATCAAATTATGTACTTTAGTATTAAAGTACGAAATTTTTTTTTTCTTTTCGTCAAATACACCCAAAGTTCTTAATAATCGGGATTTCTTGGCTTTCTGCTAATAAATAATCATTTAACCACTAAATGACCTCTGTAGGTCATTTTGAGCCATAACGTGGGTACATATCCAAATGTAAAATTTTGTGCTCTTTCAGAATCTGAAATAAAAAATAGGGGTCCCTATTTAAAAAAATGAAGATGACCTTTAAATGATCTTGAAAATGATAACCAATAACAAATCCAAGGTCATCATTTAGTTCAACCTTCAAAACTTAACAACTTTTGTATTTAACATTTTTTTCCAAAATGCTTACTTTATGTTATAAGTGGGGGGTCCGGAACATTTCGAACACCCTGTATAATATACACAGATCATATGGGCTGTGAATACAGAAGCAATGTTCAACAAACCTTGGATCACACTGTAACAAAAATTGTTAAAGTTTTTATTGGAGATATAAATAAAGTCACGCACTCATACACTGCATAATACTCGATAACAGCATCTGGTAGATTATTACCTAAAGTTTTCTTGAGCCTTCAAGAAATTTCTGGAAAATTTGGACCAAGAATTCAAGTAGAAATAGATGAAATGTAGAGCTTATACAAAAACGTAAAAATAACCTGCTCTAAATCTGGAAATCTTTCTTCTTTTATCTTCTCTAAATATGTTCAAGATGTTCTACATGTATATGTAAAAGAAGAACATTTTTTATTAATTCTGGATCGGTGGTGTGGACAAACCGAAGCGTCACTGTTTGATGAATTTAGAACACCATCTGGAGAATTGACATGCAAATTAAAATATATTTCTGCCATCTGCACTTCCCAATGTCAGTCCCTGGACACTTATTTGCACCGACAGATAAAATTATTAATAAAGAGATTTCAAAATAACACTTATTTAATAGAAAATAAACGACAAATAAATTCAAGAAAAGATGCAATCAAACTTCATGCAATAGTTCATATGCAATTGTCTGCTCCAATTTTTCAAAGAGCTATTCAATATGCCTGGTATTCTGCCAAGCTGATAAGTGATAGAGAAGTTTTAGTAACATCAATGAAATCTGCCTTTCCTTCAAGCAGAACACCAAATGCACTTGCACATCTGTTGAATTTATTAAATGTGCATGGTGTAGAGAAAAATATAGTTTGAAAAGTTTTTATGACAATAATCATCCTTTTAATTGCCATTTATATTTTATAAATGTTTTTTAATTAAACGATGTTTTTTTAACCCATTAAGGACCAAATGGACGTTTCTATTTGTCTGTTTTCAGTGGCTATATTCAATATGAAATAGATCCGAAAAAAAATCGAGATAAGTCATTTTCGATGTAAAATTGTCTGAACTTTCGATCTATGCTGTCAGAATTTTGAAAAAATACATATTAAAAAAGTTATAATTGTTTATTTAACAAAAAGCATGAAATTTCGAACAAAATGTTGGCTTTATCGAGCATTTTCGGATCGAAATCAGTCTAGGATTTTAATGATTACCCAAATTTTTGCGTCCATGGACCCTAACCTTTAAAATACACTACAGAGTTTTTCCAAATTTAACATGGCGGCGCTCAATATGGTGGCCTAAAGATAAAATTTTTTGCTTATTGTAATATTTTTGAATAAAACAACTTGTTCGTGATGGATGATCGCGAAAATTAATTTGTGGGATTTTTTTGAATTGCTGATAATGAATTGGCTATTTATTTTTCAAAATTCAAAATGGCGGATCCAATATGGCTGACGAAATTTTTCAAAATTGTTGATATTTTCTGAAAATTGATATACGGGTTTTTCGGAATCGCTGATTATAAATCTGCTATTCATTTTTTCATAATTCAAAATGGCGGGTCCAATATGGTGGGCAAAAATTCTTTAAATTGTTCAAATCCCATGAAAAATGGTACTTGATTTTTCCGTTGATGATGAATTTGTTACTTGTTTTTATCAAATTTGAGATTAGAGATTCAACTCACTGACAAAAACGTTCTTATGTTATAAATATTATAATGTAGGAGTTTTTACATTCATCAGTTCTGAAAATATTGTTTTTTAGCCGTGATTTCACGTTGCCCAGCCCTACCACGTGGAGGTAAACAACAAAACTAAGGGCCTCTTTTTTTTAATTTTTTTTATTTATTTGTGTGAAAGTGAGAAACATGACGAACATACATGGACTTTGCAGTCTTTACACATTTTTGTTGTTCTAGAAGCACATTTTCTGAAATTTTCACAATTTTTTTTTGAAGAAACAGTTATGGATGTGTGTGATTTACTTATTTTTGACTTCGCAAGGTAATATCTTGCTATTTTCATAGCAATATCTTGCGCGTAATTCCAAAGAACCGTTGCATTAGCCATCGAAGATTGAATGAATCTAATAAACATCGGCCAAGTCCATTTTTTTCTTCTTATACTTGGCATCAAATTACTGCAGTGCAAATCGTGTAAATCAACACCACCCATAAATAAATTATAAATTTTGAAGGCATGGGGAAATTGTATACCAGTTCGTTCCATTTCGGCAGAGGAAAATCGTTGTACTTCATCTAAAGGATCAACTCCAGCTGCTGTTGAAAGGACTGATGCAGGATTTGATTCCATAACTGTAATGAAGTTGAGTCCACTATTTTTATCATATTTTACAGAAAACGTACCTCTCTTCGCTTTTTTATCAACACAGTTATTTACTTTTACTCTATTCACTCTTACCGTACCCGTAGCTTTCAAACCTAGTCTTTTTAGATGAACTAGTAAGTCTGGATTAGGAAAGTAGTTGTCGAAATATATGTGATATTTCATAAGCTTTTTAGGTACAACTGTCGATAGTAAATTTTGAGTCATCAAAAGTACTACACGACTACCTAAAGCACATTTTGCAAGGTTAGCTTTATACACGAACAATAAATATTTGAACCTTTCCCGCAATATATGTCGCAGTCAAACAAGTACCCTTCAGGACTAGCAATGCCCCACTTTTTGATGCCCCAACGTTCAGGTTTGTTTTGTATAAATTGTTGTAAATTTGTACGCCCATGAAACTTTACCATCATCTCATCTATTGAAAGAGCGGTAGAAAAAAAACCAAATTGCTGTAAATTTTTTCTAAAAATCTGAAGTACTTTGCGAACTTTCCAAGCTTTATCATTGTCATTTTTGTCATCAGGTTTGTTCATTTTCAAATTCAACTTGATTTTCATAAATTTATTGCGACTCATTGCTGAAGAAATGGCTGGACATTCAAGAAGTGGATCTGTTGACCAATAATCCTTTTGTAATTTTCTTTGATTGAAAGTTGTCAATACTAATACGCCTATAAAAATATCCAAGTCATTTTCAGTGAGATGGTATCCATTCAAAATTGTACATTCAATAATATAATCCTTGATTTCCTTGGAAAAAAAAAGTTCAAATAATTCTGCTGCAGATGAGTTACTTATCATTTTTTTCGTACTATCAGAAAGCAAATTCTCATTTTTCAGGAATTCATTATATTTATATTGTCCATGAACCCATTCATAAGTATGCTCTGGTTCTAGTTGCGATTGATTTTCCGTGTAATTATCGAATACTCGATGAAATGACACCTTAGATACTCCTTGAAAATTATTTGGATGTTGAACTTCTGCATCGGATTCAGCATTCGTCTCTGAATCCGAATCAGAATCTCCAGAATCATTCATGTTCGGTATGTAAATAGCATTACATCCTCCATTTTCACCCTCTTAGATTTCAATATTTTCACCACGAGATCGCTTTAGGCGTTTTGATGACATTTTAAAATTATTTCAAATCCTCTAATACCACTTTTCAAACTCTAAGTTGTCAAAATATTTTGGATATTATATGAAAAAATAAATAAAATTTATATCCAGTATTTTTCAGGAAAAAAAACTGAAATAGGTCATCAAACTAAAACATTTTACATTGAACAAAATGTTCGATATATTCAGGATGTAAAACAGTGAAACATAATAATGTAATATTTAGGGGTTATAAAGTAACGTTGTTACATAATATACTTATCCAAATATCCCGATTTTAGTGATAATATATTGTTATATGTCGTGACTATCTGAATATCAACCTCATAATTTGTATAAAAATATGATGTGCAAAAAATAATTTCAAGCTGTGTTGTATCCTCTTTTCAAAATAAAAGGGTCTAATAATATTTTTGCACAGATCAGTTGACAATAATTTTGTAATACAGACTATTTTTTTATTTTCATACAAATTTTCTCACTATATTAGATCCAGTATTTTGATTTTGGAAAAATAGTAATTCATAATCAGCCAAAGAGGCTTAGCCTTGATTTTAGATCATGGATTTAGAAAAACTAATAGTAATATTATTCCTTCAATCTCAAATTTGATAAAAACAAGTAACAAATTCATCATCAACGGAAAAATCAAGTACCATTTTTCATGGGATTTGAACAATTTAAAGAATTTTTGCCCGCCATATTGGACCCGCCATTTTGAATTATGAAAAAATGAATAGCAGATTTATAATCAGCGATTCCGAAAAACCCGTATATCAATTTTCAGAAAATATCAACAATTTTGAAAAATTTCGTCAGCCATATTGGATCCGCCATTTTGAATTTTGAAAAATAAATAGCCAATTCATTATCAGCAATTCAAAAAAATCCCACAAATTAATTTTCGCGATCATCCATCACGAACAAGTTGTTTTATTCAAAAATATTACAATAAGCAAAAAATTTTATCTTTAGGCCACCATATTGAGCGCCGCCATGTTAAATTTGGAAAAACTCTGTAGTGTATTTTAAAGGTTAGGGTCCATGGACGCAAAAATTTGGGTAATCATTAAAATCCTAGACTGATTTCGATCCGAAAATGCTCGATAAAGCCAACATTTTGTTCGAAATTTCATGCTTTTTGTTAAATAAACAATTATAATTTTTTTATTATGTATTTTTCCAAAATTCTGACAGCATAGATCGAAAGTTCAGACAATTTTACATCGAAAATGACTTATCTCGATTTTTTTTTCGGATCTATTTCATATTGAATATAACCACTGAAAACAGACAAAAAGAAACGTCCATTTGGTTCTTAATGGGTTAATTGAACCACCATACGATTTATTAATTTAATTTATTATAATTTTGTCAACTGTATTTATTTATTGATTAAAATACTGAACACAACACACTGCACACAAACCCAGCTTAACCTGTTAGTGTTGAACAGTGTCTTAATTGTAGACTATAAATCTATGGCGCTTAACGCCAGTCGTCGCCAGCATAGAGTTAGAGAGAGATAGAGAGAATCAGCAGTCATATACGTACTGCATGACAACAAACCTTGAGGTTATGTGTGGACAAGAAAAGATTATTATTATTTCCCACTCCTGCATTCAACAGCTTCTTCATATTTTAGAAGAATGCATTCAAAGAAACGATTAGATAAGTATCTTTATATTTTTTAAAAGATATAATTAATATTTAATTTTAAGAAATTTAGCTTTGTGTTTTTTTTCAGCGTCCAGAAGTGTTTATAAGTAAAACTAAAATGATCAGTTAAGAAGGTAAAGTAATAAATTATAATTTTTAAATGTAATGCATATTAAATTTTTAATTCATTTATAATGTGCTAAACTCAAATTTTAGCATATTATAAGTGTAAAAACATGCACAGGTGCGCTTATAAAAACCTGAAATGCATGAATCATTTCTAATATGAATGTTTTTATTTCTAGAATGGATTCAAGACTGAACGAGAAGACAGAAAAAAATTAAAGGGCTTTTGATGCAGACGGACCTCATTTTTCAGCTCGAAACATTAAGTTTGTATATTTGGAGTCTGAAGCAGCGTTAGGGTCTGCCACTTTACAGATTTCATCGATGGGGTAAGGAGAGTGTCTTAGCTAAGTTTGGGAAGATTTGGAGATCCGAATGTGGTGGACTCTCCCAGTTAGAAAACCTTATGAGAACAAAATCATTACTAGAAAAAGTTGGATTTATTATAAATCGTAATAAAAGTGATTTTATACCTAGGCCGAAATGTTTGTTCATAGCGTTATATTATAATTCAATTAACATGAGCATAGAACTACCTTTAGAGAAAAGAAACCAGATTAAGAAAATATCAAATCTCAAAGCTTATTAAAAGGTAAAGATTCGAGATTTCGCTAAGATTTTAGGTTACTTAACGTCATGCTGCCCAGCAGTAAATTATAGTTGGGTTTATACAAAGGCAAGTAAACGCGCAAAATACTTAGCTTTAACAAACGCGAATGATAATTACAATGAAAAAATGATTGTTACATGTGAGATCATTGAGGATTTGCAATGGTGTAATAGAATCGATAATATATCAATAAATCCAATAAGATCTTCTATATACATTATGTATATCATTCGGTAAATTGCGATACATACTTTGACAGATATAAATATTATAACGGGTGACGCGAGGTACTGCCGTGTACGTGCGCGTCGTCGCGAGCTGGCGCGAGCGAGCAGACGAGGTGAGGCTAGGCCGCGGCGCGCGGGAGCGGCAGCCATCTTTAAAACCAGAGAGATTCTCTCGAGCCGTCATCGAGGACGGACGCGTGCGTGTGTGAGACCCCGGCGTGAACGCGACCCGAGGGAGAGGACGTCATCGAAGTCGACGAGTGAGCGTGCGAGGAAGCAGCGAGCAGCCCGAGGACTGACCGTGGCTGCCGTATCTGTAAGTACCGCCCGACTATTTGTGCAAGTGCGGGCATGTACGCGGTGAAGTCAGAATATCGTTCGGTGAACGCGCGGGAAAGATTCCTATCTATCTATCTATCTCTTTCTCTCTCTCTCTCTCTCCGACAGATCGTGATCGCGGACTCTCGTGAGCTCGCGCTCGAGGTCACATTCATCTTGTATCGCGTGGAACGGGCAAGCGGCCTATTTGTAAACACATCTGTTTGTTTACGCAGGGCAAAATCGCCGCTCTGCGTAAACTACTAACTTCCCCGGGACGCGGGAATTTGTAATTTCAATTACGAAGGCAACAAAGGCCTCCGACTTGCTTCTTACTTGTTCGCGTTATTATTTCGAGTAGTCCGCGGGACTGCTCAACGCACCGTCCCTAACCTAACCTCCCGAATACCGCCACTCATCCGTAGAGCTGGGCGGCCGGCATCAGCTATCCAGGAGGACGACAGCTATGCGAGCGCGAGGGATGCCCTCGCATTCCAGTACGCGAGTACGAAAAGCTACCGGACGTAAAGTTGTCTGTTTCAGAGACGTCATATGTCAGATGCGTCTTGTCATATATGCGTCTCGTCATATGCGTCTTGACATATGCGCCTTGACATATGCGCCTTGACATATGACGTCTCTGAAGCAGACAACATTACGTCCGGTAGACAGTCAGTCTATCTCTCTCGCCCGCCTGCTATATTCCGTTGCGCTCAGTATCTGCCGGCCGAGCAACACGTGCTCGCTAGTTCGCGCATCTCCGCCGTCGCTTGAACTTCCTCGCGTCCCCGCGTCTTCCCGATCTGCCCGCGTGTGTCCGTGTAGCTGGTGTGTGTGTGTGTATAGTGTTGTGCGTGTATAGTGTAGTGTACGTTAGCGTTTTCAGAGACTTCGTGCTCAGCTGAGCAGCCGCATCGTGTTCGGCCACGAGGTTGGGGCGACTTTCGGCTTATCAACGTTCCCCAGAGGTCGTCATCTCCTGCAGCCGTCGTCGTTTTATTTCTCTCTCTCTCTCGCTTTCTCTCCTGATCAAATTAAGTGAAATCAATTAAAAGAATCAGGTAAATAAATATTTTTGAATATGTTTCAGATTATTGCTTGAGCGTTCTTGCATCCAAATCTGAATAGGAAAGCTTCAGGAAATCTCTGGCAGAATGCCATCAACTCATATCTATTTGAACAACTTCAATAGAAAATGGTATGTATAATTTTCTTTATAATTATAAACCCAAAACTTTAAATGCTTTTTTCTGAGATATTGTATTTTTATGATTTTAGGTCAGTTGCCGTAGGTTTTTTTTTTTGAACCAACCGTCAGATCACTTCTGTGTCCTGGAAAAACTTAGTGTATGAGTTCCACCACAGATATATCGGATAGGAATTTTAAAAAGATAAGTTTAACTGAATGCTATGTACGTAGCATTTACTTTTATTAACATGATTATTTATATTTTCCACATAAGTGTCATTAATAATTTTCTTATTTCTTTCGGAAAAGTGATCCTATACATCCTATACATCGAGGCGCTCCTCGACTCTTCGCCGGTACGCGCCCGCACTCGCTATAAAAGTCGGGCGGTACTTACAACAGTCGCCACCGTATAGCCTCGACTGCAGGTCGCCGATCCTGCACGCTCACCTTCCTCGGGGCTTCCTCCCATCTCTCTGTCGCACCTGGGGTCGCGCCTCGATCGCCCGCACTCACACGCGTCCGTCGTCGCCGACGGCTCGAGAGAATCTCTCGAGCTTCTATCATGGCCGCCGCTCCCGCGCGCCACGGCCTAGCCTTACCTCGCGTTGCAAAGGCTCGCGACGACGTGCAGGTACACGGTAGTACCTCGCGTTACAAGATAAAAGAGCACTTTTTGGGCCCTAATAGTGTATAAATAGCTTAACTCGTGCGAGTAGTTGAATTGTAAAAAGTTACAGCAATCAAAAGTGATGAATACAATTGTGATATCTATTGAACTGAAAAGTATATTTTTTCCAATTTAACCCAGGCTGGCCCCTTTAATATACGTACTCGTTTGCAGTATATTCATATTTATTTATCCGTCTATACATAGTTTTAAAGGTAATAATTAAAATAAACCTAATAGTATATATTTTGCTAAAATAGAAAATATTACATAAAATCTTTTACATTAATGTTTTGAAAGCCTTTGAAAGCGTTTGAAAAATAAACGATTTTCCAACCAGCGTCAGCTGATTTGATCGCGGATTGTATACTGAGCCGAATTCCCGCATAAAATTCGTGCCCAAGTAACAATCCGCATCTAATGCAGGGATGATCGACATTTTGATCTCCCTGCTTATGCCCCCTATTCTGAAGGGAAGGTAAGCACAGCCCACAATTGGGCTCATGCTACCGTCAGCGAGCTTAGCACCTGCGTGCTCGCTTGGCATAAGTGTTCCGCCGCATGCAGTTATCAACTGCAGGCCGATCGGTCCCATCACTGTGACCGATGCGCCTGTGACGTACAGTGCGCGGAAGTGGAAACCTTTCACTTCCATCTGTAACCACCATCTGGTTTCCAGGTTTTCCTCCGCAGGGACGTCCGATAGTGCTATCCCGCTAACGCCCTGGGAGGTTGTTTCCGAAGCTTGCTGACTAACTTCGTTAGCATTTGGGGAAGTATTTGACTGCCCTACTTCCCCTGTTGCTCGTTTTCCGGCGAGCAATTAGAGCACTTCACTCGGATTACGCCTTCCTTGTTGCATCCGAAACAATGAATGGGTTCCTTCGTTTGCCCATTTTTCTGGCTGTCCTTCCCGCTGCCACCGCTATTTTTCGAGTTGCCTTTTCCGGATCGGCCATTTTTGTTCGCCGAGAAGGAGGCACCCTTGCTTCCCCCTCCCTGCCTGTATTTATTGCTTTCGCGGAATGCTTTCACTAGCTCTCCGCTAAGCTTCGTTAATAGGTCGGCCATTTCTTGCCGACCTATCCCGGCTATCGGAGCATCCGGCTTCTCCTGTATATCCGGTGTTGTAGCGGCCGTTGCCGCTACCTTTACTGGAAGACGTGTTACTGGAAGTCATGTAAATCTTCTCGATCTCTTGTGGCCTTATTATCCTCGGGGATACCTCATGTAACATGCTCACCATGTTCGCCACTCGTGCTGTGGTTCCTGTACCACATGCTTGCAACGTCTTTCAGGATACAGGGAAGCGTCGCCAGCATATCGCTCTCGTTGATTTTAGCCGCTCGGGCATTGTCCTCAAAACTCTTAAGAAAAGACTCCACGTCTTCTCCTTGTTTGGCCGTGAACGTGACGCTCCACTGGTTAACTATTCGGCTGGGGTCCTCGTGACCTCTGCCTGCGCGATTCGCTTCGCTTATGGAACGGCCGATATGTTCTCTCGTCCTTCCATTCGTGAAATCTGCCCACGTTCTGATTTCACGAGGCGGGATTCGCCTCTGCGCTTTCTGAATGGTGTTCGCACCATTAAGTGTTTCGTTAATTCCAGGCTCGTCTATCGTATACGTCCCCTGGAATCCAACGCGCGGTGTCGATTGCGACGGGTTTATCTGCCCCGACCACGGATCAACTTATACTCCAACTTCGCCTGATTGAGTACAGACCTGCCCTCTGTCCCAAAAACACGGAAAAATTTGTGGGGCGGCCCTTTCGGTTGGCGACGCAACTACTTCTAACGTGTAGTGTGAGATTCTCTCTGAAACACGTCTTAAAGAATTTCTCTGCGACTGCCTACAGTTTGTAGCACAGTCGCGTTTGAACTGCGTAAAAAAAACTACTTCTTTTAACGCGACTCTACTTGAAATTCTCGCTACCAAATTCAGCAAGAAAACGAATTTTCCTCGAAAACCTTCGATTTTCGAGGTCAATTTGGACAAAAAATATTCTCTCAAGGAATTTTCTCCCAGACGTGTTTCTGATGTTAGTAAATTACAATCTTTTGTAAATTACAAATGTTAGCTAACTAGTCAAATCTAGAGGTTCCCTATCGAAAGCGCGAATTCCTGTTTTGTCTTTGCTTCTGATTTGGTGAAATTCCGAGTTTTCACTCAACAGCTGCCCGATACAGAAGCAGATCACGGCTGCAACTGTATGCTGTTGGATGATTTCTGAACACCCCGTGTGTTCAGTGATTAAAAGCTTCTTGAACGGAAGCAGGGCACGGCTGCGACTGTTCACTTTACGAACTCTACTCCAGAAATTTCAAAAGAGAAGAAAAAGAAATTTTTAACAGGAGCAGATTACGGCTACAATTGTCTGTTCGGATTAATTCTCCGAACACGGATGAAAATCGAAAAATTTATTTTCCGCGCAAATCCACTTGCAAAGATAAAAGAAGAAGAAAAGACAAATTGAGACTTATGATACTTTGCATTTTCATGATAATAGTGTAGTTCCCGATGAAGCGGTGTTTGCAGAAGATGATGAATCTGACGAGGAATTTGAAGAAGATATTAAACTCGATGAAAGTGTCGATATAGATTACATTAAATGCTGTTGAGTTCTGAAGTTCAGCAAAAAGTAAGCAAGAAGTTTCGAAACAGTTAGGCGTTTTGCCGTGCCAGCACCGTTCGTCGCAATACAAACGCGCATCGACAGGCTCGCGCGTCGGCCCATTTATCGCGCAATACTGTAAAAGTTTTAAGGAACATGATAAAAAATATGCATTTAAAGTATATATTGTAACGGGGCTATTTGCTTCTATTTCGTCTCGCGGAGGAGACCTTTCTCCGCGAGATTGGTGCAATGGGGCACACACGAGTGCCCCGTGAGGTTCTTATCTCGGGGTGCGCGAGAGCACCCGACGGCGAACACACGTCGCCGCGGCCCGTATACAATGCAAGAGTACACCTGTACTCTCGCTTCTTGTACTCGCGTGCTAGATGTGAGCGCGTCCCTTGCTCTCGCGTAGATGTCCGTCACTTGGACAGCTGATGCCGGCCGCTCAGCTCTACTGGAGAGTGGCGGTATCCGAGAGGTTAGGCGGTAAGGAACTAGGTGTCAAGTAGCCCCGCGGACTACTCGAAAAAAAGACATGATCGGGTAAAATAGATGTTGGAGGTCTTTATTGCCTCCGTGAAATAGATTACAATGATCCGCGTCTCGGGGATGTTAGTTAAGATCGGGCGCGCAAGCCGAGGGTACCCCGCAGTACCCCGCGTCACTATATATAATAAATTGTTGCGATAGCGTGCCTGCCCCTGCAGCACGCTAACCCGATTTACGCAATTTGAAATTGCCGCCGCGTCAACGCTTCGCGCGCCACCGCTAGGCGGCGACGCGTTACCCAATACTAAATTGTACCCCCACGAGGCATATAAGGAGGCGCGAGGAGAGGCCTGGCAACCGCGAGCTAGCCTCTCCCCTCCAGTGGAATACGCCAGAGGGTTGAGAAAAAAGCCTGCTATGCAGTTCTTTTTTGAAAGCCTTGCCTAAATTATTTTAGTGCACCCTAGTTCCACCTTCACAGGTCCGGCACCTAGCTTTTGCATGAGACGCTCAGCCTCTCGCTCTCGCCACGGGCGCCGCTCCAGGAGCAGGAGCAGCCGTAGCCACGGAAGGAGGGATCATTGCCCTTCCCGTCCACGCTCACGACCTCGCTCCCGTTCTCGCCGACCGGCCAGCCCTGCAAGGAGGGAGCGTACACGAGGAGTCGACGCTCATACCCAGACGGAGTGGGCCTCCGGAGTGTCAACTGGCGTGGCTTGCCAGACCTCTCCCAGGACTCTGCGGGTTCGAGACAAGACCACTCAGGTTGGAAACTCGGCCTTCCTGAGGAGGATTGCGGCTACGCAGACGGACCCGGCCCCTCGCCCACCTGCCGTCTTGGAGAGGCCAAGGACGCCCGGACGATCCAGGACACCCTCTCCCTTCCTGGAGATCACCAACCGGGACTCGGAGCTGAGGGAACTCTACGTCCCCAAGCCGCTGCAGCCAGTGAAGAGGCCGGTGGGAAGCGGCAAGCAGGCCGCGCCTCCCAGGAAGAAGCCGCGGGTGATCTCCTCGGTGGTCTTGGAGAAGGGCGCACCCAGCGACAAGGAGCATCGGCCTCCCCGGAGCGGCACCGTGGAGCTGGAGGATTGAGCGAGTTGGCGACATAGTGCCTTGCACTCTAAACCTTTGACTCTGATAGAGTAATTTTTGAGTGCCCCCGCTTCTTACGGAGCCTGGGGGCCATAATCTTTCCCAAACACAATTCGCAGGTACGTATATGAGCCTGGCTCATCGGTGACCTCGTCCTTCTCTCAGAAGTGAGACTCTAGGCCCGGAGAGGGCTAGGCGAGGGGGTTAGTGCTTTGTCCTCCCCTCACCCAACGAAGACGCCATCTCCTAGACCTTCTGGCTTCTACGGTGGACTCCTCTCCCTCAGGAGAGCAAGTAGAAGACATCGAGCATCACGACGACCGGGAAGCAGCTCACCGGCGACAAAATATTGGCTTTTTTATATTATATTTATTATCTTTTTATAGAACATATTTACATAAACTTTTTACAATACAAGTTTTGTATACAAAATTTATGTAAATATGTTCTATAAAAAGATAATAAATATAATATAAAAAAAGTCAATATTTATTATATATATAATTTAAATGCATATTTTTTATCATGTTCCTTAAAACTTGTATAGTGCTGCGCGATGAATGGGCCGACGCGCGAGCATGTCGAAAACGCCGTGCAAATGTAACCGAAAATCCCTCTGCTCGCAGCATTGAGTCATGCGGTGCTGATTGCACTTTTCGCCGCCAGATGTGCAGCACCGAGTCTGACGAGGAACACTTTTTTCCGTGCATGAGCTCGCTTCTATAGCTGTTTGCGTCAGTGACAGTGAAAATATGTCAAGCTCCGACTTGAGGCATGCCTCCAAGTGACTGCGTTTGAACGACAATTTTTTATCCAAAATATCAACAACTTTTGTCTTTTTCTTTGATTTTTTACGTATTTTATTCTTGTACAGTAGCCACGTATGTTTACCTAGTACGTCGTTTTCGTAATCCACTATTATATTAAGGGGATGCCTAACTTCATTTTCGCGCTCGTTAATAGTTATTATTTTAAAAAATTGTGTAATAATTAAAAAAAAATATGCTGACTTACTCCATGTTGCTGCTAGTTGGTAATACATCCTGGTCCACGTCATTCTCATTTTCTGACTCTCCTTCGTTTCTAATAGTTGATGGATCTATCGTAGTTATCACATTATCTATAATTTGTTCTTCAAGATTCCCTTCGTCCATGGTTGTTTCATCTTCTAACTTGTCGGATGTATCATGTAAACTCCTTAATCTTCTTGTTTTTTGTTTAATTATTTGCCTTTCAGTCTCCGTCGGTGGTATTACAATTCTTCTCTTTGGCTGTTTCTCAAATTCAGGCTTGAATTTCGGATTGCTAAAAAGAAAGTAAAACAAATGAAATAATACATTTCAAAATTAAATAAATTATTTACATTAAAAATTTTATTTCTAAAAACTCACTGTAACAGTTGAAGAAAATATTTCATATCCTCCTCTTGTTTTTCTGTTATACTATCGAAATCAAACGTACTATGTTTATTTAATAATACTGTCATTTGAAAAAGACATTTTTTTCCGGTCACAACTTTCCGTAGAGTATCTATACTTCTTCTAGAAAAAGTCCCATCACTGAATTCAACATTTTTATCCAAGTGCCGCCAATTAGATTTGTTAAAAATGAATTTATTAATTAAAAGATTTAATTCGTGAAATAGTAACTTAGGTGGTGTCATGACATTGTCTTCAAAATTAATTACATTCTTGAGTCTATCGTGAATACTTTTCATTTCTTCTTCCTCTCTGCTATAAAATAAAATATTAATAAAATTAGTAATGATAATGTTTTTAAAAACGTTGAGGCAAAGAACTATATTATTTATAATTAGAATACTTACAATTTATAAATAAAATAAACTAAAATATATGTACTCGAATACACCCACGGCTGCATACGTTTGACACACGAATTTTCAAACATTGTGTGTAGTTGTCGCATCCTAGGCCTTAACAATTTCGGATGCATTCTAAATTCGCCTGAAACTGGCTTCGCGTACCATGAATTAATGATATCTAAATCACTATCTTTTACACTATCACCTATTGGCACTCTAAATCTTTCACCGAACACGAATTTATATGCTTTAACAACCCTGAAAGCGGTGATGGGCTGCGAACGCAGCAAATTTCTAAAGGACATCCTAGCAGCTTGAAGGTTGAACTTGAACTAAAGGAATCCTTTGTTTCACTTGTACACCTATAGCTCATAACAACAGTCAACTGTCTTTTTTTTTGGTCATGTTTAAAATACAGATGTCATTGCCGTCATTGACTACGTGAAGTACGTCACTATTTATGTACAATGTCATTTAGTAACGAAATAAATTTTCTTGAACAAAAAATTTATAATTATATAACAACATGGGTACAAGTAAACAATTTATTGTGTAAAATATTAATTTGATATTATGACTTTTTATTTTATTAATTTAAAATATTACCCTAGGTCATGTTTCTAACACTTTGTAGGTAATATAGATTTCCTTATTATCTGTATATTATGAGAAAGTATTAATACAAGGTCTGTTATGCTCCCTGTAAATTTGAATATAAATCTCATTTTCGCCTGCCCGACGGGTTATAGGTCACTTGAGGAACCATCGACACTGCCTTGTATTTAATGCAGGCAAAACATATATTTGTATTAAATTCTTGCCTACATATGTACCATGGGCCGAGTGCACGTCAGAGCTACATATGGAGGCAATAAATATATGAAAACTATAATTTTGCCTGCATTGCCTGGATATACCAGCCTTCGTTCATGCATATGGAGGCAAAAAATATATTTCTATGCAATTGTTGCCTACATATGTACCATGGGCCGAGTAAAAAAAAATACATTGTTTTGGTATACGGCTCCCCCTCCTGCCGCCCCTGATTGTACTTCAAAATTTTATTAATCATACTAAATTTGATTATAAATTTTCATTTTCGCCTGCCCGACATAAAATAAATATATTTCTATTCGATTCTTGCCTACATATGTACCATGGGCCGAGTGGACGTCGGAGCATGCTGCTGCCTTACCAAGTGGCCTATAGCCCGTGGGTACGGCAGCAACACACCTAATTTACCTAATTTAATTTAATTTAATTTAATTTAGAATTTACCTAATCTGTTTGATAACAAAAAGTCGTCAACCAATTGAACTGAATGAATAATCAGTTGCGAAATACTTTTTCTGGAAGTTTATAAAAAATATTTACGCGTTTTTGTATTCAAAAAAACTTACTGATTAATTAATAACTGATTATTTATGATTTATAACTGAAAGAATTAATGCTGTTTATAATTTTAATCAATATTAACAAACAATATTCAATTTCCGATTAGTATTTTCAAATGGTATTACCACAGAAAGCAAGAGCTTATTATTTTTCGTGGTTTATTGTGGTAATATACAATAAATCACGTGTGTGATCCACAATGAACCACGAAAAACATATTGATTGACCTTGAATTCAAAAAAATGTTTGCAGTAAAAGATATTAAGTTAATAAAAAACCGTGTGATATAGTATTTCGCTGTCCCCGTACTATTCACTGACGGACCAACGGCTGTTCTTCTGCTCTAGTCGATTGCCCACACTAACCGCAACAAAACTTCCAACCCCTTATCTCAAGCGGAAATTCCCAAAACTCACTACTTAAAAAGGGCGCCAGGTGCTCGCGCACCGTGTTGGTCCGATGTCCGGCTGGCTCAGACTCAAGGGTGTTCGTTGACGCACCGAGTCCGGGGATGTCCTCGGCGACTGAGGCAAAACTGCTCCGCACTGCTTCTCCGCTACCGCTGTCGCTGGGGCTAACCGCCGCCCCGTGATCGCTGGAAAACACGCTTCAACACACGAACACTCAAGGGGAAAATCGGGCAGAATCACGCAAATAATCACGCACTCAAAGTCACTTAATGCCAATCTATTCAATTATTGGTGTAATACACTTGTTATGGTGTAGTGTCAGTCGCGTCCCAGAGTTCGGATGCACGAGTGAGTCCGTACCGATCCTACAGCGACTAACTAATTCCACGCTGCTCACAACAAAACAATATAACTCCACCAAACTCCAACAGCTTCCCTATACTAACTTACTTCTAACTACTTATTCACGGCTGAATTTCCGACAAACGAACTCCCTAACTCCTCCTAAAACTACTATCTAATCCAACCAAACTATAAAAAAAATACTCCGATAAAGATCAGAAAACCGATGGAAAAATGAACTACGTGGCGTCAGTACAAGTACTTCTTCCAGAATGGCGGTTTTTCTTTGCAAAACCGCCGTCCTGTCCGCGTCGCGAATTTTCCCTCTCATTCTAACACATTGCACATATGTTCACGATCGGCGCGCCGGTTCGCGCGTCGTAGGAGCGGAGATCGATCGTTTCTCTCTCGCTCCTATGGCCGCGCGCCTCGCCCTCTCTCACTCGCACCTAGCGCGCCGTCTCTCTTGCTCCGCGCGCTCCCTCTCTCTTCCGACGCGCGCGCTCTCGCTCTGCCGCCGCGCGCTCTCCCGCTCTGCCGCCGCGCGCGCTCTCTCTCCCACCGCGCGCTCTGTCTCTCTCGCGCCTAGCCAGTTTCCGCCGGCCGAGCAACACGTGCTCGACCGGCTCACACGTCTCCGCCTCGGCTCGAGTTTCCCCGCGTACCCGCGTCGTCGCGACCCTCGCCGCGTGTAGTGTGGTGTATGTGCGTGTAGTGTGTGAAAGCGTGTACGATGCGTGTCTGTATTTTCTGCGTCCTCGACGGCGTCTTCATGCTTCGCCGCGGCAGTCGCGGGGTCGAGGGAAGATGGCGGCCGCGCTCAGCTGAGCGGCCGTCTCTCGCCTCGGCTACGTGCACTATCGCGGCACCGTCGGGCTGCCTCCCTCTGCCACACTCTCTTTCGCACTCATCCTCAGCACGGCCTCGAGCACCAGGTAACTCCCCATTTCAGTCCTTCGTCTCGTCGAGCCGACCTGCGTAGCATAAATATTGCAGGACCACTCGACGGCGACGAATTCCCTTCCGTCCTCGACATTTTCTACTTAACAATAAAACTCCCTCACAAACTCCCCCTCCCTAAACGGAACAACAGTGAACGTTGATCAATCCCAAAGTTGTCGCGCAGGAAGGGAATTCGTAACCTCAAGCGTCTCTAATCATTAGCCCGTCTTTACCCCGTCACCACTACATAACCCCCAACAATTCAACATTCACTCACATCCAACTCATCTTGCTCGTCGCCTCCTTTCCTCCACCTAGTCGCAAAACAAAGAAGAATTATTATGCCGCCGGAGCGGACTTGTGTCGCGGTCTTCAATGTCGGTTCTTCAATGTCGCGGGTCTTCAATGTCGCGGGTCTTCGTTGGGAGGAGAGAGGCAGGGACCTAATGATCCGAGGGGGGGTGGGAACCCCCACTACCGAAGGCCAGACGCATGGCCCACTCCTGGTAGGCCGGTGATAGGTCCCGGCAGTTGGCCAGCACCTTCACCAACGTATCTGCCAATGATGCTGGAAGTGGGGCTGACGCTGGTAGTGAGGCGGTGACTACCGGGGGAGTCTCCACTGCCACTGGCCTCCGCTCCGCTGGTCTGGTCGCGACCGTCCCTTCAGCCCCTACCTCGATCGCCGGCAACGTCCTCTGGAAAGCTGGTCCCGGTTCCGGATCCCTCCGAGTCACCGCCACCGCTCTCTCCTCCGTCTCCGTCCGACCTCTCGTACTTCCGCCCGGGAGTTGAGGCACCATTCGGTCCGTCGGGGCCATCCCCATTGGTAGGGATCCCGGGGGGGGGCATCGTCCTCCGGGGTTCCGTCTCGATGCCCCTAGCCCGTAACCAGGCCCTGTGGGTGGCCGAACACCGCGGGCAGCTGGCCAGGTCCACCCCGCGCCGCCCACAATTGTTACAATAAATGTGGCTGGCGGGACGGGGGCACCTCAACTTCGAGTGACCTACCTGCCAGCAGTTGTAACATGCCCGCGGCGGCGGGTCCACGGCCCGATCGACGGGCACATAGGGCAGACCTCCAAACATTACGCCCTCCTTCCTAGGCTCCGGCTCCTGTCGGCGCGGCTCCTTCCTCCTCAAGCTCTCGGTCGATGTCCCCCGGGCGGTCTCCTTTCTTCCTCGCTGGGCCTCGAGGAGCCTAATGCGCTCCCGAGCGTCGCGGGGTTGATGGCTCCCTAGAGCGTCGCGGTTCTTGGGGCTCCGGGGAGCGTCGCGGTTCTTTGTGCTCCGGAGAGCGTCGCGGTTTTTGTTGCTCCTGAGAGCGTCGCGGTTTTTGGATCTGGAACGGGAGCTGGACTGCTTCCTCTTCGCACTCCGGCCCTCCCTGGCCGGCACCCGGCGGCCTGGAGGTCCCGGCTCGGGGCTCGGGGTTCGGGCCCGTGGCAGGTTTGGCGACTCGTAGTCGTCCAGCGTCAGTTGCCGCCGCGGGTTATAACGATGACGTTTATAGCCATCGTCATAACGCAGCATTGGCCACTGCGCAGGTGGGGCGGGCTCACGGATCTCGTGAATTACCGCCCCGACTTCTACCGCCTCCCCCCCACGTCCCGCCTCCCGAGAATCCCCCGCTCGGTGATCCTCGTACGAGTCCGCGGGTACCGGGGGACGCACGTGCGGACGTCGCAAGGAGGGTGGAGCTGCCAGCAACGGGAGGTCTCCTATCTCCATCGGCGTGGGATCACCTGCAACCCACAAGATCTCGGGCGTCACCTTCCTGACGCCCCCCAATGGTTCCTCCGTCACCATACCTTGGACCATCCTCGTCACCTCCGATATGGGACTGGCCGGCACTCTATCCTGCAGCTGGAAACCCGGAGGCGCCCCAGGTACACCAGCTCGGGTGGGGCCACCTTCATCCCTCTCACACCTAGCCAGCTCTGCGTCCACCCACCTAGAGTCCTCCGCTTCCAGCGCAATTTGCAGCTCCGCTGCCCTTCTCCGCCTCTCCCGGACCTCCTCCGGAGTCGGAGGAACTCCCGTCAAAGCGGTAGGGTGGTTTCCTCCTCGCCGTGGAATCGCTCCCGTCGTCCTGGCCGCCTCCTTCCACGACTCCATCAATTCCGGATCCAAGGGTGGCAGTGGGTGGGCCGCTATCTCCCGTTGGATGGCCGCCTCTAGGGTCCGCAGGGCCTCGTGACGAGCCCTCCGCTCCTCCTGCTCCTCCCTCTGGTCGTGGTGTATGTTCGACATGTCTCCTTTCTATTCCGTGATCGTTCCCCCAAAACAAAAAAAAAAGAAAACAAAACAACAAAAAAAAACAGAATTCTTTGGCTCCTACTCGCTTATATCCTACCTACAGTTGTCTGCTCTACGGTCATGCTCCTCTCGGGTTCCCTTACTCGCGCGCGGGGGTAAATACCGTTTCAGATCGGAAATATGGACCTTGGGGGTCTGTTTATTACTATTCGTCTCGATTCAATAAACTACTGGAGAGAGCACCTCTAATATCTTATACGGCCCGTCGTACTTCGGAGCCAACTTCGCCGAAAACTTCTGCGCCGCATTCGACAAATGGTGCTCCCTCCGCAGCACCAAGTCTCCTACATCGAACCTCACGTCTCGCCGCCCCTTATTATATGCTCTCTTCTGTTTCTCCTTCTCTTCATCCACTCGCTGCGCTACAAGCTCCCGCAATAACTCCAACCTTCGTACACGATCTGCCCACACCTCCGGGTCCGTTAATACCACCGGCGCTTCACCTTCGACCTTCCGTCTCAAACTTCTAACCGACACAGGTTGTCTCCCTAAGTTCAAGAAGGCCGGAGAAACCTTCATCGTTTTCTGCGTCGCTGTATTCACGGCATGCCTAAATTCATGCAAGTGAACATCCCAATCTCGATGATTAGATTTCACGTACATCGCGATCATGGTCTTCAAGATTCGGTTGCTCCGCTCCACTGGGTTCGCCTGAGGATGATACGGGGGAGTCGTAATATGCTTCACCCCGTACTCCTCTAACGTTTGGGTTAGAAACTTATTGGCGAATTACTTTCCGTTATCCGTTAGGAAATACCAAGGAGTCTCCCAGCGGAACAGGATCAACTCCTCAAACGCGCGGACTACTGCCTTCCCCGTCGCGGTCCTCAATGGCTTCAACTCGATCCACTTCGTGAAGAGATCCATGAATACCACGAGATATTTATGTTGGCTGCGGCTGGGAGGGAACTCCATCAAGTCCGCTGCAACCACCGTCCAAGGTTGCTCAACGATTCGCTTTCCCATCAGACCTCCCGGGGCTTGCTGTCTGCTGTATCTCCTCCACTCGTTGCACGTACCACTCGTCCTCGATTTCTTCAAACGCCGATACCTCTACTCCATCTTCCTCGTACATCCGGGAGAGTGCATCAGGGAGATGATTGAGCACCCCCTTTCGGTGCACGATTGTCACGTCCCACTGTTGGAGTTCGAGCGCCCATCTCGCTAATCTTCCGGTCGGCTCCTTCAAATTCTGCAGCCACCGGAGGGCACTGTGATCCGTAATCGCCGTGAACGCATAGCCCTCCAGGTAGGGCCTCAGTTTCTGGATTGACCAGATTAACGCTAGGCATTCCTTCTCCGTAGTGGTGTAATTCCTCTCCGCTGAATTGAGCACCCGGCTGACGTAGACAATCGGGTGCTCGCCATCCTCCCCTTCTTGCGTCAGCACTGCCCCCAAAGCGTAGTTACTCGCGTCGCATTGCACCGTGAATGGTCGGGCAAAGTCAGGTCTGGCCAGGACCGGCGCGGTGGTTAACGCCTTCTTCAGCTGCTCGAACGATCGCTGCTGTTCACCTTCCCAGACCCAATCCTGGCCCTTCTTCAATAACTTGAGTAGGGGCACCTTCAGTTCTACATCATTCTCAATAAACCTCGCGTACAACCCCAACATTCCTAAAAACCGTCGCAACTGTTTGAGGTTTCTAGGGGCTGGGTACTCCACTACAGGAGCTACCTTATCAGGATCTGGTCGTAATCCGTCGCGGTCCAGGACGAACCCCAAATACGTTACGCTGGAGCAACAAAATTCGCACTTGTTGCGATTGACAACCAGCCCTGCCTCTTTTAACCTCTTCAACACGAACTCCAGCCACTTCATATGCTCCTCAAACGTCTCCGTCACAATAATGATATCATCCAGGTATCCGAATATAAATGGTTCTACCTCTGGACCGAACAGCACATCAATTAGTCGTTGGAACGTCATGGGTGCGTTTGTCAGTCCAAAAGGCATTCTTGTGAATTGCCATAATCCGGACCCTGGAACCGCGAAGGCCGTATACTTCTTGCTCGCTTCTCCCAGCAAGATCTGATAATACGCCTGCTTCAAGTCTATCTTCGTAATAAACCTAGCTTCCCTCAGCTTATCTAGCGTATTATCGACTCGCGGAATGGGGTACGCCACCTTTTTCGTCACCCCATTTAAGTCGCGGTAATCGATACAGAACCGGTAACTCCCGTCGGACTTCTTGACGATGACGGGGGCACTGCACCAATCACTTTCAGAAGGCTCTATTATGCCGTCCGCCGCCAATTTTGCGACTTCGTCTTGAGCCACCTTCATCATCATTGGCGACATTCGTCTCAACCTCTGCTTGATCGGTGCGGCCCCCTGGACATCAATGTGATGTTGGGTCAACGTCGTCGCTCCGAGGGTCTCCACTGGAGTTGCCGGCAGGTATCGGCTCAGTAACTTATTGATTACTTCTTTTTGCTCTTCCGATACCTCCGAGACTCCGGCGCACTCCGCAAAAATCTCATTTTCTTCCGCAATTCCATTCAACACGTGCCATCCACCGTCGCGTCTCTTCCACATTCCTTTGACCATGTCCACCTGTATGGCCCAGGTTTTCCAAAAGTCTATGCCTAGTATCACCTCTTGTTCTAAGGATGGAATGGCACGGAATACCATTTCCTGGTTCATTCCGTCCACCTCCATGTTCACCTTGAGGTTCCCTTCGACTCTCGTGGTTGCTCCGCTAACTACTCCTTTAACCTCCGTCATACTGGGTTGGAGCCTGCTTCTAAACCTCCCGGTCAGCTGTGCTCCTACCAACGACGCTGCGGCCCCGGTGTCTAGGAGGGCCTTGTATCTCTCTCCTCCTATGTTCAGCCACACGAAGGGCCGGCCGTCGCTGGAAACCCCTGCTACCATCTCCTTATCTGCAGCATTCTTCGCCTGGTTGGGGGATTGTCTTGGGCTTCGCTGAACCTCTGCTGAGCCCCGCTCAGCCATTCCCCCTCCCAAGCTAGACGTACCCCCGGTACTACCAGCTTGACTTCCGGTCGCAGCCACCGTCGATGACGGACCTGGAGCTTTGCCGTATAAACAGGCCAAAGCCTGGGCCAACCCAAAGCCTTTCAACGCGGGTGCTGGGTTGCTCACCCTGAACCCACTAGCCATGGCCTGCTTCTGTGCTGGCTGCTCCTCTTGACTCGGTCCCGTCATCTTTGGCAGCCCCCAGGGACGTCCAGCCTGGATACCTAGGATGTACTGTCGCACGATCGTCTCCGCTGGCGGACGTCGCTCTTCGACTTCTGCGTCGTTGGGTGGTCCTCCGGCAACGTCGTTATGTAGGGTCCTTAAGGCCAAGTCAGGTATGACGACCGGCCTGCCTATATTAGGAAGCGTAGTCGTGGCTGATCTACTTGCCTCCTGATCCCCACTCGCCACAGATTGCCGTCTCGCTTGGTCTGATCCACCCGTCGCGTCGCATTGGTCTTCGTCGTCCGTGTTATCCTCTACCTCTTCAACCGCGTATCCTCCTGCCTGCTCCTCTTCTTCGTCTGCCGATCCAAGTGCGTAATGCTCCTCTCCCGTTTGCTCTCTGGGGAGGGTTGCCATCCTGTGCAATACTTTTCTCGGCAGACGTCCGCTTTCTTCTCGCTGTTCCACGTCCTCGCACCGCTCTATACTCTTCCATGTCCGCCCTTCCCTTGAGCTTTCTTTTTCCTCCCTTCGTATCGTTATCGACACTTCTCGAACTCGTCTCTTTTCTGCCTCCGGTCTTTCCTCCTCCGTCGCGATTGCACCATCTTTTAAGGTTTCGGTCTCAGCATCTGGCCCTGCGTAGGCCCCTGGACATTCCCCTGGGCATGGGGAAAATCCTGGTTCTGCTGCTGCGCCGGTGCCTGTCGTGTTGGTGCTCTCGCGGCCTGCCAATTCTGCCGCAGCGGCTCACATCCAGGGCAGTTCTGGAACGTTACACCCTGGGTCCCGCATACCTGGCAAAACAGTCGCGGCAAGGACGGGCACTCATTTCTTCGGTGTCCCGCTTTGTTGCACCCGTAGCACACCGTCTGTGGACACCGTCTCGCCGAGTGTCCCGCTACCCCGCATTGGTAGCAGACACCCGAGAACTGTCTCGGCTGCTGTGCTCCGGCCTGCTGTTGCTGCTGCTGCTGCTGTTGCTGCTGTTGTTGCTGCGGTTGTTGCTGGAATCCCAGCTTAGGCTGCGGCACTGACGTTGTCACTGGTTGCGCAGGTGTCATTAGCACCTGCGCATACGTCACTGGTCCCGTCGCTTGCATCTGTCTGGTCCTCGTAGCCCCAGTTGATGTCTGTGCGGTCTGCACCGTCGCTACTACCGCCGGTTTCTTTGCTGTCTTCTTGTTCTTTTTCTTCTTCTCCGTCCTCGCCTCTTCTTCTTCCCCCTCATCTTCACCGCTATCTTCGGAGATGGCCGCTACCTTCGACACCTTTTGCGGCTTGAAAGCTGCTGCTGGAACCGCCATCTTCTCCGCCGGTGGTGGCGGAGAGTATCGAGCGTCCAGCTCCATCTCCCGCTCATATTTTCTGCCCATGCGCTGCAGCTCTTCGAATGTGTCAATTCGCCGATCGCGCATTCTGTGCCTATAGTGCGGAAGCAAGTTTCTAATTGCCCGGCGCACCTGTCTGCGCTCTGGCATTGGCTTCCTTAGCGCCGAGACAATTAGTTTAAAGTTCGATATAAATTTTGCGATCGTCTCTCCCTTTGCTTGCGTCCTGGCTCGCACGTCTTCCCAAATGTCTTCGTCCGTCTTCTCGCTTAAGAACTGCGTCCGGAATTCTTTCTGAAATTTCACGAACGTCAGTCGATCTGACCTCACTCCCCTGTACCATTTGCTGGCACTTTTAGTCAGGGTACATGGGAGTGCATGCAGCAGCACCCTCTCGCTCATTCCTGTGCACCTGAAGCAATCCTCTAACCTCTCCAGGTAGTCCTCGGGGTTTCCGCCTTCTCCAGAGAACTTCAAACCCCATCCCTGGAGAATCTTTATATTGCGCATCCCCCTATCAGACTCCTGTTGTTGTCGTGGCTCTTCCCTCACGCCACTTGCTTCTGGTGCGTCGCGGTCGTCCTCCTTTCCCTGCGATATCCTACTTCCTCTTCCTTGGGACGGTGCCACGCTGCTTCCCGCATTCGTGTCCGACGTCGGCGTCCACTCCTCGCTGTCTTCCTCCTCCGGCGATCTTCGCTGCTTCCGCGCTTGCCTTGCTGCCTTCGACTTCTCTATCGGTGCCGTCTGGATTTCCGGCACCTTCAGCGCTTGTACCTTCCTTCCTTGTAGCTGTGCACGCAGCGGCGTCCTCTCCTTCTCCACTATTTCCGCCAACCTTCTTTCCGCCAATCGCCTCTGGACTTCCCTCTCCACCATTTCTTCAAATGTCTCTTGTTGCGATTTCTGTCGCGGCGTCCTCTGACTTCTGCCGGTCTCTTCTTCGTTCTCTGAGGCGTCGTTTATCCTCCGGTTCTCCGACATTTCCCACATCGAGAACCCTGGCGGAGCTTGCGTCCCTTGCACCCTACTCGTCATCTTGGGTCGCGCTCCTGCCATCGTGTTTGTCACTGTCGTGGAAACCGTCGTCGTTGTTACCGCTGTCGGTACCGGCGGAAACTGCCACCTTTCTTTCTCTACCGTCCGCCTACAATTCTTCAGTCCCTGTAGGTAATTCCTTACGTCCTTTGTCTCATCTTTCGACGCTGCTCCCGCTTCGTCGACACTCGGTTCCCATGGAGCGTCGAATTCCAACACTGCCCTACATTGTCCTCTTATTAATCTGTCTTTTAGTTGCTGCAGTGTCCCATCCTGATTGTACCCCAGCATCTCTAGGGTGTCGCAGATTTGACGCGGCTGCATCCTCGACACCAGCTTCACAATCTCTTCAATTTCGGCCTCTTTCTGCCGAGCCTCGTCCACCCAGCTGGTGTACAAATCGGTATTCATATCTTCCTTTTTAGCCGGTGTTGACGTAAAAGCTAATCTTCTTCTGCTTGAGGGTTCTACTTCCTCTTTGCGCGTAACGTCGATGGACAGTCGCGGCAACAACCGATAAAACTCGGGTCGAACGCGAAGGGCAGACGCAGACAACTGTGGGATTGCTGGTTCGGGGGGGCTTGACATTTACTGTCAGGGGTCGCAATATAATTAAATAAATAAATCAGTAAATATACAGGGTGTTCGAAATGTTCCGGACCCCCCACTTATAACATAAAGTAAACACTTTGGAAAAAAATGTTAATACAAAAGTTGTTAAGTTTTGAAGGTTGAACTAAATGATGACCTTGGATTTGTTATTGGTTATCATTTTCAAGGTCATTTAAAGGTCATCTTCTGTTTTTTAAATAGGGACCCCTATTTTTTATTTCAGATTCTGAAAGAGCACAAAATTTTACATCTGGATATGTACCCACGTTATGGCTCAAAATGACCTACAGAGGTCATTTAGTGGTTAAATGATTATTTAGTAGCAGAAAGCCAAGAAATCCCGATTATTAAGAACTTTGAGCGTATCTGACCAATACTAAAGTAATTTGATTTTGCAAGAAAAACTTTATGGTGGCGTTAAATTGACGTTGCCCTTGATTTTCAAGGTCATTTGAAGGTTAACTTTAGTTTTCCAAATTAAGCCTCCTAGTTGTAATTCTCCATTTTGCACCAGCGCTAAATTCTGCATTAGGATTGTAGAAGGTGTTATTGACACTGGCGTAAAATAAGCCTTAGGCCCAACAACTACATACCTCGGGGGGGAAAATGATAAATAAAAAAATGTCTAATCAAAATAAGCCTTAGGCCCAACAACTACATACCTCGGGGGGGAAAATGATAAATAAAAAAATGTCTAATCAAAATAAGCCTTAGGCCCAACAACTACATACCTCGGGGGAGAAAATGATAAATAAAAAAATGTCTAATCAAAATAAGCCTTAGGCCCAACAACTACATACCTCGGGGGGGAAATGATAAATAAAAAAATGTCTAATCAAAATAAGCCTTAGGCCCAACAACTACATACCTCGGGGGAGAAAATGATAAATAAAAAAATGTCTAATCAAAATGAGCCTTATTGCTCAGGCACGAGAGGTACAACTAATTAAGGTAACATCATGGGTGATCCAGCCAACTAAGGCAAGACCATCGGCGGCCCAGCCTACTAAGACAAGAACACTAGCGGCCCAGTCAGCTAAGGCAGGACTATCGGCGGCCCAGCTAACTAAATCAAGACAGTGGACTATTCGCCCAAACTGAATTTTTTTAAAATGTCGTTGACAGGAACTTTTTACAACAACTGTTCAAATTGTTGCCCATTAACAGTTTGGCAATGTGCTAACCGATTGTAAAAGGCTGCAACAACATTTCGCAAGATTTGCTGAGGTATCAAGTCTATTTCATCAGTGATTCTTTGGCGTAATTCATCCAAGTCACGTGGTTTTATAACATAAACTTTATCCTTCAAGTATCCCCAAAGGAAGTAATCAAGAGGCTTTAGGTCTGGGGACCGAGGTGGCCATTCAATTGTACCTCTCCGCCCAATCCATCTGTCATGAAATGTTGCATCTAAATATCGGCGAACATGAATACCGTAGTGTGCAGGAGCACCATCCTGTTGGAAGTAAATTTCGTCCAGATTTCTACCCGTTAAATTCCGTATAGCAGGTATAATTTGGTCTCGAAGCATGTTTTCATACATTGCAGCATTTAAATTACCTTCAATAAAGAAAGGGCCAAGTACTCTTCCATTAAATATGCCACCCCAAACATTTACTTTTTCAGGATGTTGCGTGTGGTCCGCTCTCATCCAATGTGGATTAATGTTACTCCAGTATCGACAATTATGTCTGTTCACTGTTCCGCTTAACTCAAACGTGGCTTCATCAGAGAAAACAATGTTATTGAGGAGCAAAGGATCATCAGATATCATTTGCATCATTACATCACAAAACTCTACCCTTCTATCAAAATCATCTTCAGATAATTCCTGTACCAACTTTAATTTGAAAGGATGCCATTTGTTGAGTTTCAAAATTTTGTGCACAGATGCAGCTCCCATTTCATGCTGTTGTGCACAACGTCTGATGCTGCAATGGGGGTCCTCAATAAATGATTGTAATACGTCTAAGCTCTTTTCATCATTAGACGATTATTATTATACACCTGTCTCTTCAAAACGTCTAATTGTACGAATTACGGTACTTTTTGAAATAGGGTTGTTTTCTTCAACTCTGAATGTTTCATTGAATAAACGTTGTACCTGTTTGTAACCTCTCTCTTGATCACCCCACCCTCGCATCATCAACAAAGATATTCTTTCTCGTTCAGTAAGATGTGCCATTTTTCACTACGATTAAAAGTACAATTATTGAAAATTAATACAATTATCTGAATTTCGAAGTAAGAGAACTTCACTTAACTCTTGAAAACAGAAAAGTAAATAGGAGTAAACAATTGTTAATTAACAATTATAAATGAACTGATTCCTAAAAAGAATAGTGAGCAAAATCTTCTAAGGTACAAGTAACGATCCTGAAAATGCTATGAATCATGCGTAGAAACTCGTAACCCTTGCAAAAAATTATTGCAATAAAAACTGTTCATGTAAAACGGTTAGATTATTTTGCTTTTGAAATTAATAACCCCCAAGTGTCCTATGTAGATCATTTCGAGCCATGACGTGGATATTGTACATATCTCCAGACCTAAAATTTAATGCTCCTCCAGAATCCGGAATACAAAATGAGTCCCTTTTTAATAAGCTGAAGATAACTTTCAAATGACCTTAAAAATGAAGGCCAATTTTAAAGTGACCATAAAGTTCGTCCTAGAAAATCAAATTATGTACTTTAGTATTAAAGTACGAAATTTTTTTTTTCTTTTCGTCAAATACACCCAAAGTTCTTAATAATCGGGATTTCTTGGCTTTCTGCTACTAAATAATCATTTAACCACTAAATGACCTCTGTAGGTCATTTTGAGCCATAACGTGGATACATATCCAGATGTAAAATTTTGTGCTCTTTCAGAATCTGAAATAAAAAATAGGGGTCCCTATTTAAAAAACTGAAGATGACCTTTAAATGACCTTGAAAATGATAACCAATAACAAATCCAAGGTCATCATTTAGTTCAACCTTCAAAACTTAACAACTTTTGTATTTAACATTTTTTTCCAAAATGCTTACTTTATGTTATAAGTGGGGGGTCCGGAACATTTCGAACACCCTGTATAATACGTTTACCAGCGGCATCGAAATTTAAACGCGGATTACTTCGCAACTAGCTGCCATAGCGTAAATAATAAAATTCGCATAAAAATGTTTGCTGCCCCTCTTGTTGCTGTTGCTGTTGCTGATGCTGACGAGGTTGTAGTTCCTCATCACCGTGAGAATAATGAAAATAGGATTTTCATGCGAATTGAGCAACGACATATACGGGATCGCTCTAACCCTTTTGACGTTGACGAAGATTATTTTCAACACCATTTCAGGTATGCAAAAAGATTTTATATGATAAAATAGAAGAGAGAGAGAGAGAGAGATAAAGACAGAGAGGAAGAGAAAGACAATGTGCGATATTTAAGAAAATAATTATTAATAAATTAAACACAATTGTAATTCTATTATTAGATTATCCCGGTATCTGGCACTGCAATTAATTGTAATGTTGGACGCTTATGTGGATCCTACAAGACGATCAGCAATTCCTATCCATCTGCAAGTATTGGCTACCATTCGTTTTTTAGCCGATGGATCGTTTCAGCACGCACTCTCGCAAAATTTATTTTTTCCGATGAGTCAGCCAACAATGTGTAAAGTAATAAACACAGTCCTAGACTTAATAAGTCGATTGGAAATGCAATTTGTTTGTTTTCCAAGAAATAGACAAGAGCGAGAAGATATAGCCCGCGGGTATGTATACATTTTTATTATTGTTTAATTATTTGTTAATTATAAAAATATAACTAATTATAAATTGAAGATTTCACAGAGATATATCGATTCGTGGAATATTAGGACTTATGGATTGTTTATTAGTATCCTGCAAGAGGCCTGTGCACAACGAAGAAGCCTATTTTAATTATAAAGCTGGCCACGCACTAAATGTTCAAGTAGTAATGTCATTTTTATTTTAAATTATATATATAATGTTACGTTTAACTATTTAAATGTAATAATGATCTAGGTAATTTGCTCAAGAGGCATTATTAGAAACGTCTGTATGAGCCCAGGAAGCAATACAGATAGATTTATCTGGCAAAACTGCGACTTGAGAGACTATTTATTATCATTAAAAAATCCAAATACGATTGCAGAAGAAGGCGCTACTTTTTATTAGGTATATAATTTTATAAATTTTGTTTTTATAAATAAAATCATGTAAATGCAATTCTTTTAGCTGACAACGGTTATTCGTCATCATCTGTTATTCTAACACCAATAATAGATGCTGAGCCAGGATCACCCGAAGCTAACTACACGAATGAGCACGTCAGAACCAGGTGCAAAATTGAGCAAACATTTGGCGTATTGACAAACATGTGGAAAAGCATTAAACGGGCCCGAAAATTATTTTATAATCCCGAAAAAATTGTGCGCATAATTACAGCATGTACTGTATTACACAATTTTAGATTATTGAACGGGTAATGATCATAATTAGCATCAATTTTGCCTTTTTACATGAATTAATTCTAAATTTATAACCTATATATTACTATAACTTATATATTACCTATTGTTCATGCTGAGAATGATTAATCAAAGACATCCAGCACAATATAGGGCTGACGATTACATTGAAGGAATGAATACACGAAGAGAAATAATTCGTCATTATTATCAAAATTAAATAAATTATTTTTTAATAAATTATTTATTAAACGTCTAATTATTAAAAAAAATTTAAATGAGCAAGAATTGCATTTATCGATACATTGTATTTAACGCTGCGTTCACTTTCATCATCGATATTATGCAGTTTGCGTTAAGATTTTTAACGCCGTCGATGATCGATAAATTTGTCAATAACTACGATTTTTAAGCGTTAAATCAATACTTAACGCAGCGTTACCATTCGGTGATACAGCCCCTGGCCAACCTTGGTGCGCATCTGCAGGTATCTTGGCCGAGGCATCTTCCCCTTGAATATATAAGCGCTTCCGCGGAAAAATACTATTTCTAACGCAATTTTAGGCAGTGGTGGAGGGACTTCCCATCTGGCTGCTTGTTCACTAATCAAACTGACACGCGAAGTAACGGGCGAAAACGCGCCACGTTACAACTTTTTGAACTGTAAATTGAGTTGTCTGCTTTTCCGACTAAAAATCGAGGTGTCCACTTTTTCCACTAGGCCGACGAAATTTCATTTTTATAAGTTGATGGGAATCAAGTTTAGAAAACAACTGTTAAAATTTTAATGAATTAATAAAAACTTATATTAATCACGAAGAAAATAAATAAAGTAACTTATATGTCACCGGACCAGGTTTAAAATACTCGTCATTACATGCACTTTAGACGTATGTATGGATCACTTTGCTAAAAAAAAATACATAAAAAGTTATTGTAGACATTTTCATGTAAAATATTAGGCAATTATTAAGTAGGCATTACTAATATTTTGCACGAAAATGTTTACAATAACTTTTTATGTAATTTTTTTCAGAAAAGTGATCCGATACATCTGAAGTGCAGGTAATGAAGAGTATTTTAAATCTGGTCCGGTGACATATAAGTTATTTATTGAGAAAAAAGCTATGGCAAGTGGACAAATAAATAAAAATTTTAAATGTTTTTGATGGAACAATACTATAGGTAAAGAACAGTGTTTGGATCTTAATAATGAATAAATAGCTTAAATTGTGCGAGTAGATAAAGTGTAAAAAGTTTCAGCAATCAAAAGTGATGAATACAATTGTTATACCTATTATACTGGAAAGTGTAATTTTTTCTATTTAACCCAGGCTGGCCCCCTTAAGTAAAGAAAACTTTTCAAAGATTTCGGCCAAGCTTGTTTTTTTCTACGCAAGTAGTTAATTAAGATGTTTAACCTGACATAACATAATAGATAAAAAGATAATGTAATAGACGATAGGTAATTAAAATATGTATACATGTTATGCATTTAAGTTTCAAATAAATTATGAAACTTATTTATTAAAAATTTATTAATTAAATATAATAAGTTTATTCGAAGACAGTGTACCTCGTCAGTAGTATTCCATTTTATAAATTTTATCATACTTTGCAGCAATATTATGATTATTTAATGTCTTAAATTAAGTAATATAATGTGCGTTTTCTAATGTTTAATTGTTAATCTTTACTTTGAAATACAGTTCTATTTAAATAAATTTATTGAATCAATTAAGTACATTATGAAATTAACCTAAGTCAATGCTTAATTTTTTTTAAATGTACCATGCCAGTTAAATGTTGTTCTAGTGAATTCTATTCACGTAACTACTTAAAAAAATTTTAAATATAATTTGTAAATTTAAAATTTATTTCAAACTTTTTATCAATTATTATGATAATTAAAAATATTTTTTAAATTGATTTTACACTATTATTTTTTACTATAATCTTTTAAGAATGCTATTTGCGGGTAAATTTTAAGTTAATGAAAGGGTCTGTCCATATAGTGTGCATTTGTTTGATATGCTTTAGCCAAAAATATATTCCTGCGTAGGGTAATATACTTTAAATTCTACCAATGAATCTTATTTGCCAAACGGTAGATTAAGAAATAACGTGAAATATAAGCATGATGAGAATAGAGCACACTGTGCGTCGGGTTGGCACAGTGGATAGAACTCTGGACTGGCGACTAGCGGATCGAGGGTTCAAATCCGACCATAGTCAAAATTATTATTTCAAATTAAATTTATTTTGTAGCATGTGTTATATGTATTTATCACTAGAAATTCGATAAAGCAGATCATGACAATAAATAAATTAATTCTGATAAATTATCGACATAGGTAAAATCGGGATTAAATTTGTAACGTTCAGCTGGGGATCAGAGCTGAAATACTAAGTAATGCACTGTTTATGAAGTGAAAAAAAGAAATAAGCACTTTTATTTCAGGTTTGAACTGATACACGAAAATGCCCGTAGCCTATACAGGACTTAAAGGGCGCCAGTCGCGAATATTACGAAGTCGCGACACTCCTATCTTATCCGCGAGTACACGCGTACAAACCGGCACGACCTCGTCAGGATGGGGGAGACAAAGGAAGGGTATCGGTACCCTGGCGCCGCTCTCGTAGTCGCTCGCTCGTTCCTCTCGTAACGTCGTTCTCGGCTGCCTCACACGGAATGCCCCTCCTCCACTCCAGAGGTGCGAGCTCCACCGATCTTCTCGCGGAGCCGCCCAGTTTGTCCGCTCGCAGCGCTGGCGTTGATCGTTGGGAGCGCCAGTAGTGTGTCTTGCGGGAAGTCAGCTGTGGCCTCGAGGTAGATGTCCACGTCAGCCTCGCTTTCTGCAGATTTCGTCCGAAGGAGATAGTGAAAACCCGTGTGCAGGACCAATATAGGATACCAGGACACATCTTTGCAGTCGGGCTCGTTGGGTATTTCTCCTGTGATTCCGTTGTCTTAGTCTGTCAGCTGATAGTTGTACTTTTTTTTTTAAAGTACGAGATCCTTCTGGCTCCGCAGCAGAGCAACAGCACCAGGAGATACTTCGGGAGCCCGTAATACGCTTCGGAGAAGGCCATTAATATTCAACTGGTTGTTTTCATGGTTTAAAATATAGGTCAACCTAACTTCTCGCTGTGTTGGTATGGTTATCCTTCTCCTTGCTATTAATCTGCTGTTCACCTTATGCTGGCACTTATTGGTGTTTATCTTCCTAATTTGGGTCACACTCCTTGCATGAATTTTCCTCTCGGACAGTGCAGCCAGTTGAAATTCCCAACGTTTTCTTCTTGGGTTCCTTGTCAGCCTCCTTCGCATCTTCTTCAAGTGCTGCGAGATACTTTAGTGGGGAGTGCGGGTGCGATTCTGTGAGGGTTTTAGGCCTGTGTTAAGGGTATAGGGAAAGTGCCGTGTATTGTGCATGTGTTTAGCCTTTATTCGGGTAGATAGGTTAGCTGTATTGGAGAGCTCTCCACGGTTTACGCTCCTACTCTAAGGACTCCGTGTGAGGGCTTTCCTATGGCTTTTACAGCTAAGCAGATTCTGTACGGGCAGCTTGTCTGCCCCGTTACAAACTGCATGATAAATCGGATAGACACCTGATGAGAAATGAAAGAACTAACATAATGAAAGGGCGCCTCTGCGGTGATGCGGCGGCGTGATGCGCGAACTTAACGCGTGCATCCCGTTCTCGTATCTCGCAGAAGGAGTAAGATCTAAGGAAAGGTATAACAATATAAGTAACACTAACCTAATATAAATGTAAATTAGGTGAAGAATCTACGGAGAAAAACCAAGTTTCGGTTCCAAGTGCTATAGACAGAGTATTTTAGAGAAAAGCCGCGTACTTGAACCAGAAGCGAAGTCTATGTATAGTAATACCCAAGAACCACCTGAATCAAAAAGTCTAAGTTATTTCTCGGTACACATTGAAATTATACAATAGTTCCAAAGTGACATCGAGAATTATCAAAGTCGATTTACGAATTGAGATTGGCTTCTCATGTGAATCCAGACATTCGCTATACATGAAATAGAGTATCGTTAGAGAAAAGTTTCATGTGAATCTAATGTCGTAAGATCTCACACAGAAGATAGATTGATAGAATTATTCTTGAAACATAGCCATTATTATCACTCACTGGAGTAGGACCAAGAAAAAATGATAATTTCATCATTGCATGGAAGGACTTATAATGGAGTAAATGGTAAGAAAACGTAAGTCGCCATAGTCTCGAAATGTTTTGAGAATAATAATTAAACCCGCGTTTTCGTCATTAGAATTTAACTTGAATTTTAAATAAGTCGAATCTACAACTTAACATATAAGTACCATTAATCTGATTTCTTACAGGATAACAGTTTCATTGATTTTAATAAATTTGAACTAAACTTGTATTGCTTTTGTTATCTTTGATTTTATCCTCTACCTAATCTTCTTATCGAAGTGTGAGTCTAATTAAGAATTAAGACGTGAATATTGAGAATCTTTATCATAGACAAACAAACCGCTACATTAGGTATAAAAATTGTTTTAAAAATATTGTAGAATAATGTTGAAAGCCAATTGCAAGTAATCTCAAATTATTATCTAAATAAAATTTAGTAATCATTCAGAAAAATTAAACTCAATAAAAAGTTAAACTTAAATATCGAAGGATTAAAGGGGAAAGCTATAATAACCTCTACGAAATAATTTTATAGTAATTCCTACAGGAGTGAAGAATACATATTGTGTATAATATCCAATAGGAATTCTTGCTGTGTTTACTACAGGTAATCCTACAAAATGGTCAAAAGAAATGCATGTAGGAAGTGGTACCGGATGTGCTATAGAAAATTCTATAGGAATGATAGATATAATTTTTGCTGCTAGTACTACAGATGTTTTTGTAAAATTTCTACAGTGTTTTATATTGTACCAATATATTAATGGCTGCAAACTATGCAACCTATAACTTTACAAGAAATAAATAATTGTATAAATTTATGTAATAAATTTTGTTGATTATTACTGTTTATGATCATTTTTTCTTCGTTGGGTGAGAGAAGACATTCCGCCCATACTTTAGAAAAGATGAAGAGGGCAGTTTAGTATATGTTTCAGATTTTCGCGCTTTGGTAAATGAAATTAAACCAGACTGTTATATTCCTTAAGAATGGAGATTGTTTATAGACTCTTTAAAACGGATTCTCAATGCAGTACTGTTTCACAATGGGAGCGATTACGCAAATCTGTCAATTGCGCACTCAAGTAGATTAAAAGAAACTTACGAAAATATTAAGTATGTATTGGATAAAATTTGTTGTGAAGAGCATAGATGGCAAGTTTGTGTTGACTTGAAAATCATAAAAATCCTTCTTGGCCAACAATCAGGATACACAAAATATTCCTGCTTTTTGTGTTGAATAATAGAGATCGTGTGAATCTTTACGAGAAGAAGATTTGGCAAGCCGAAGTAGCACTTTCACTAGAAAATCACAATGTGCTAAAAGAGCCTTTAATTAATTAATTAAAAATATTGCTTCGATTTCTTTACATTAAACTGAGATTGATGAAATAATTTTTCATGACTTTAGATAAGGACGGGCATATCAATATCTGAGAAAACTATTTCCATAATTGTCTAAAATGAAAGTGAAAGAAGGGATATTCGATGGACCACAGATCTGTAAAATGTTTTACGATGAACATATTATGAATACAGTGGATGATTTAGAAAAAGCTGCATGGCTTAGTTTTAAAGATATTGCCCTAAACTTTGCTACTACTACTACCTGAACTATTACCTGTGTGACGTCCAAGTTAATGGAACGCCGAGAGGATGACGCAAGGTTAAGCCTCTCTGTTGCGGGTGGCGTATGCCTTAGCCAAGGCTAATGGGCAACGTGACAAAATGTTAGAGGTTCGCGTCCGCGTGTAGGGAGGATACAGGGGATCTGACTTCGATCTTCCGGCGTATCTAGACGTCAACTCGGATAATCTCGGTCAGTTGAGGATGGGAGGCAAAGCAAGTTGATTCTACAAATCCTTGAATACAGCCCAGCGATGCAATGCTGGCCGTAGACAAGAATTATATCTGTTTAAAAATCGAGCGTTGGGAAAAGTAAAGAAATAGAAAGAAAAGTTAAGATTTGAAAATTACAACTCACTTTTATTTTTTGAAGATCCCTAGGAACTGAAGTGGAGATCGATGTAGAGAGAGAGAGAGAGATATTGAACTGCTGTTGATGGTGAAGCTGACGACCTGGCGAGGCTAAAGAAGCGGTGAAGATGGTGGACCCTTGAAGGAGCGGTGGCCAGACCGGAGCCACTGGAGAGCTGAATCAAGTCAACTTGAAGTCCGGAGGGCGAAGTAGTCCTGAAGAGCGAAGACCTTGAAGAGCGAAGTTGACCAGTGAACTGGCTTTTCCAGTGCGTGCGGTCCCTTTTAAGGCCCAAGGGCCAGTCATCCCCACTAGGGGCGCCAGGCCAAACGTCAGTGCTGATTGGTGGAGCTGCGCGAAAATTCGGCAGCGTGGGAGTCGGAAAAGTGTAGCGAGGGTAGCTTGGTGACCCGAGCTGAGGCGGCGGAAGGCGAAGTTCGCCGAGTCTCTCTCTCTCTCTGATCTTCTCTCTCACTTCAAGTTCATTACATATTTTTCATAGTTCTTATTTATTTATATGTTGCGCAGGATTTATAAACAAACAATTACATAAGAAATAATGCAAATTAAATTTGATGTTGATATAAAAAAGATTTGAAGTTCTAGCTATAATATTAAAGAAGTTAACAAGAATTGTTTAATAATTTATTATTTATTAAATTTTAACATTACTTTATTAATTGGTTGAATAATTAATAGGCCATTTATAAAGAATATATAATTGAAATATGTTGATATCATTTATATAATGAGAAAAAGGGAGATCTATATTTATTTATGTTTAAATAATTGAAATATAAACATTTATTTACATTATTTCCTATCTATATTGTTTGTTATGAATTTCTTATAATTATAAGTAACTTAAGTTATTTAAATGCTAATGTAAAGGAATAGTTATTCTAATTAAAAACTACGCATTTTAACTTGAAGATTGATGAATTATCTATGGTTTGTTTTTGATTGTTTGTTATTGTGGGAACAGCTAGTTTAAGTTATTTGTTTTTACCTATATTGGGATATATGTAATAATAATTTAATGTATTAATTTATTGTGTTAAAGATCTTATTTTCTTCGAAAATTGTGTTTATAAAAATTGGTTTTTCGTATTTTCTGGTATGACGTATTTTGAAAAATTATTATTAAAATATATCACAATATTCACAAATGCATTACAAACTTGATTCAAAAAGAATTTTGTGTTAATTTTTCATAGGGAAGAAGCTATAACGATTTTAAGTTTAGAAATAATCAATTCGATTTTTTTTGATTTCTGCATTTTTCGTTTTTTTTTTGACTTGAAATTTTATAATTTCTACTATTAAAATATATCACAGTGTTTCTGAGGAGACAACAAATTCATTGTAATTTTAAAAGTGTGTTAAATGTTTATAGAGAAAAAGTTATAGTGAATTTATGTGTGAAAATTATTAATTAAAAATTTCAGAGTTTTCGGATTTTTTTGTTTGTTGCCCCTTTTTAATAAGAAATTTTATAGGAAATCATTATTAAAATATACTATAATATTCGTATGAAGATTACAAATCTATTGCAAAAATAAAACTGTATTAAATGTTTGTAGAAAGAAAGTTATAACAATTTCAAACTCGAAAACATTTTTAATTTTTGTGTTTTCGCCTTTTTTTTATGTGAAATTTTGTAAGAATTTATTATTTAAGTCAGTTATATTATTTATAAAAGGTTTTCTAATTTATTGGAAAAAGAATATTGCGTAAAATGTTTTTAGGGAAAAAGTTACAATAATTTTATGTTTGAAATGATTAAATTCATTTTTATGAATTTTATATTTTTTTCTATTTTTACTAGGACATTTTATGAGAATTTATTATTAAAATATATCTTTCTATTCACAAAGAGATTACAAACTTCATCCAAAAATAATATTATGTTAAAAATTAATAGGAAAAAGTTATTATAATTTTAAACTTAAAAATAATTAATTCTATTTTCTTCATTTTCGCTCGGAAGGCTTTGTTCGATTTCTTACAGACTTATATTGATAGATTTGTAATTTAAATATCTATTAGTGTATAAAATAGTTGAAACATTTTGTTGTTTATTCATAGAGTTTGTTTATATATCGATGGAAAATTTCCGGAGTCCAGATATAGTCAGCGTGGCAATTAGGGGTCGGGCGGTCGGCGCGCAAGGGTCGGTCCGTCATAAACCTGGTAATGTGTTTTTCCCGGGTGACGCATCGCGAACGTGACTAAACGCGCACTTTCTCTTTTGTAATTTATTATTTAATTTACGATTTTAATGTAGGAAAGTTTTGAGAAATCTTAATGCAAAACAAAGTATGAGTCCTTTTTAAGTTACTGGGAATGGCGTTAGAGGGACTTAGTGGGATTGGGCCTGAAAAATCGGAGGGTAAGGGACGCGAAAATGTTTACCGCGCGGGGCAAATTATTTACCGACGGGAGAGAAGAGGAAAAAAAAAGAATGAAAATTTAGTAGACGTCACACCTGAAAATAAAAAATATCGACGTATAGGGGATATAAACTTGTGTTAGGTCGTGAATAATAATTAAACCGATCGTTGTACGTATTCCGATTTATCCATGCATTTCGGCTTGTTCCAAACTGTAGGTGGGCTAGCGTCAAACAGTTTGTCGCCACATGTCCGACTCTCTTACAATACGCGCATACTAATTTTTCCCCACTACTCTCCATCAGATGTACCTTTCGTTGTTCCCTTGCTACTTTAAAATCATCTTGCATTCCCATGCGTGCCATAATTTCCCACATTAAACCTCTTAAAAAGAATTTTAAACAATCATTTCTTAAACTTCTCTCAAATGTCTCTTTTTTATCAATGCGTTTTTCATAAGTAGCAGTTTTTAAAATTTCTATTTAAATAAGAGATTACCGTTTCGTTGCCGTTTTGCTTTATTTTTGACGAGTTGTGCTTTTAAGTTCTCGGGTAATATAGTTTTTGCCTCCATACATCGTCCAAAAACTGTGATAAAGGCACATTTTGTCCATTATATCATGGTATTAAATCTAATGTGTCTTTTAAAGATAGACCTCTTACGTGTATAGTATTCATTATTTCTGTGTTTGTTTCAATTGCCGAATGATATAGGGTTCTATCGTCCGTTGAAGATTTCTTCGAGTGATTAGTTATATTATCTGCTCTTCTCGTATTGTTTTGTGCGTCTAGAATCTGTTAGTGTAGGATATTACGTCTTCTTTCAATAAATCAACAACTTCCTCTACTGGAAATCCGGCTCGTACGTGTGCCTCTAAAGCTGACACGTGTTCTTTCTCCTCAAAATAAATAGTTACGTGCTCTGCATTAAAGTCCTTGTGTAGGGATGTTTTAATTTTGTGGATCATTTTTAAGTGTTCCTTTTTTATTTCGGGTAGCTGATTTAAGTGTTGCCACTGTTCTTGACCTGTCCCAATGGGAGTGCTAGTCGTCAGCCTAAGGGTCGGTGGCTTTAAAGTACTTTTTGTGTTTCTTTGTATTTGTTCGTGTTGATTGCTTTCTTTAACTTTTTCCTCTATTTTTTGACGTGTATTTCCGCGCAAATGAGGTTCCCCCAGGCAACGAGGACGCCGATCGACGCCACGCAATCGCGCAAGCTAATTATTTATTTTTAATACTAATACGACGCACATTTCCGGAGGTTTCGCGGCTGCCACATCGCGACGACGCCACGGCGAACACACCCGGAGCACAGACGAGAGCAGGAGAGACGGCGCGACATTCAGCGGGTTCCCCGGCTGTCACCGGCTACACGAAGACGACGTCCTCACGAGGCGGCGAGAAAGCTGACAGCCCGGCGCCCTAACCCTAACTGACGCACAAGGCACACTTGGAGCGCTAGGGAGCAGCGCCGACGACACGCACACTCACTCGCACACTCAAACAACCGGCGAAGCAACCACAAGAGGGCACGACGACCTGGACATCGGCAGCGAGAACATCAGATAGGCGACAAACGAAGATGCGGCGAATTGCCCGCCTAGCGCAGCACGTGTTGAAGCGGGACAGCGCGAGAGGCACACGTGCGCCACGAACGAAGGCGCCGCACGAGCTCGCCGAGCTCGAATATAGGCAGGGCCGTACGGAGGACCCGCGCCTCCGCCCGCGCAATTAATGCAAGCGGTGGCGCAGCGCACGCTTGCCATATTCGCGAGTCCTCGCGTGCACACGGCGCCTCCGCCATAATGAAAGTACTCGCGGGCCGTTTGGGAATAATGGGCGCGCGCGTCGCGACTAAATCGTCCTACAGGGCGATTCTAGGCGCGATAACGAAGTACTCGAGCAACACCTCACGTTCTCTTTCGTTAATTAGGCCGATTGAAGAGAGACACTAATTACGAAGTGCGAGTGCGAGTGAGAGGGCAAGAGACGCCAACCCTGCGTCCGAGATCGCCATCTTTCGAAGCTGACACTCGTTGCCTGGATCGCTACCACAGCACACCCCCAGCTCGAAGCTCCATATCTAAGTCGTATTGAGAAGTCTGTAGCGAAGTAGAGTCGTGTCGCGAAGTCAAGTTGAGAAGTCGGAGTCTAGTCTAAATCGTCAGTCGGTCAAGCGTAGGAGAGGACGTCTGTCGAGGAGGCGAGAGAAGGACGCCGGTGAGTGGAGCAGAGTATTCGGCTGAGGGACGATCGTCGCCGCTGCGCAGGTGAGGTGTCGACGGAGTGCTGTAACGCGGGTAATTCAGCCGTCGGGAGGCTGGTTTGTCGCGAGGGTGCCGCGGTCCGGAACGCGAGTCGTCGTGAAGTAGAGTCGCCGCGTGTAGTAAATCTTTGTCGAGTAGACGCGTATGTAATTTGCGATTGTGTGGCGTACGGCACGCGTTAATTAGCGAAGTGCCAGCGAGGCCTTATATTTATAAGAGAATTTGTATTGTCATCGTAAGAGCCAGTGGAAGAGGCGAATAAATAGATTAAAATTAGCGACGTTGTTTTATTTACGACAGAGTGTGTTTCGTGTGTGTGAACAGTTTGATTGTCGCGGATGTCTCTAGTTCTCCTAGCAGCTAGCCAGCGCAGAAGGAAGGAAGCAGCCCGGGGCGGTGTTTCAAACACCTGGCGCCCGTTCAACAGGAAAAGTCTCGGACACTTGTGGTGCAATATTTGTCGGCGTTGTTCGGGGAAATCTCGCGACTCTCGCGGACGAAACGCAACATCACAATTTCTTCTACAAAAGATTCGTTAAAAGTGTTATTTTCCCTATATGGCCCCGCGAATACTGGTGTTACTTCTCGCTTGGAAAATTTTGATTTTATTGGTTCCTCAATCCCTTGTACCGCGAGAAATAAATTTATTTCTTTAGTTAATTCAGTTAATTCACGTATTTTATTTATTGCTAAGTCTTTATCTACAAGTTTCTTATTATTTATAATTGCTGTTAATTCTGCCTCTTTCTCTCGAAATTGATTTAATAAAGATCTGTTAAAAAAGATTATATCTCTCCGTTTATTTATGTTTTCAATCGGTTGCTTGCGATATTCTTACTCATTTTTAAAGTTCTTCTAATTGAATTTATTTATTTGTTGTGACTCATATTCTTTATTTTCCCGGCCGATGCACCAATTTTTAGCTTATAGACCTCAATACCTGTTACGTCCAGGATAAGGAATATAGGCTAAATTTATTCGGAAAAACAAATAAACCTGGTGTAACGCGGGTCAATTGACTGGGGATAAAGACTCTAATTATCTTGGAGTCGAACTCCTTTCTGCCCCTTAAGTCTCCCTTCGCCAAACGAACCTCGTACAAACCACGGTACTCCGCGGACCAAGCTAACTCGCGGGAGCGGGACGTGGGGAAATCGGGGCAGTTTCGGTGAACAAGCCGGTTGATTAATTGTGATTGAATTTATTCAAGAGAATATATGTACAAGCGGCTCGCTGCCGCGGTCGTATGACCGTGATCGCACCTGCTCTTATCGGCGCGCTCGCCGAACCTATCTGCGGACGAGAGAGAGAATAAGCGATACTTAGCGCGCGGGGACGCGGGAAGGATGCAGTCTCGATGTCGTCGTCTGGAAGTCTTGCAGAAGGTCGGCTGGTGTGTCTCGATGCGGGCGTGTGTCGGGCGCCTGCTCCCGGCTCTGACCTGGCCGCTGGCGGGCTGCGGAGATGGCTCCTGGCTCGTCTGCGGGGCGAGGTGGTCACCCTGGTATCGTCGGCGGATACGGGCCTCGTAGCTTGCGCTGACCTCGTGACCGCCGGTTGGTCTCGTTATCGTGTTGTCGCTTGGACGGTTTTCGGGTAGAGAGAGTGTTTTTGTCGCGCGTACTCATTATGAAGAGCCACTTAGTTTCCCCCTCTTCCCTAATCGCGGGGGGCGCGCTCTCGGCTGGCTAGCCGCGGTGTCGCGCCGCGCTTCTCTCTCTCGCGTCTAACCTAACTTGACGCGTTGTTTTCCGTGCGCAGCGTCTCCGGCGCTCATGTATGCTTGAGAGAAGTAACGTTGTAATTTCCACGTTACAACCCCCCTGCACCGAGAGTTTTTACATGGTAAAAACCAGTGCACGGCAGGTGTAAACCTGCGTACATTAGTACGTGTCTTCGCTAGCAGACGCAGCTGCCTACATGGACGTGTCGTCTGCTGCAGTTGAGCTTGACAGTTTGTGCTCGGTTTTATTCGGAATTTACAATAAAGTGATTTAATTGACGATTTTTTCTTTTTTACATTGCCATCCTTTTAATATTTCATTTACAGTGACTTGAAATCGAATTTACATTAAATATGTGTAATTGGGAAAAATTTATGTTATATGTAATTTAAAGTTATTGAATGTTAAGTTTCTTTTTAAGGGAATTACTCGGATTTGGTTTAGGTTGGGTGGGAAAATAATTGAAGTGTTTTCGTGTACAATTTATAATTATTGGCACAAATCTTAACCTAGTACAATATTCTTATTTTTATAAACGTGTGACACGTTTAATACGACTCGGGATTCGTGACTCTAATTATTTGGGAGTTGCACTCCTCGCTGCCCCTGAGTCTCCCTGCGCCGAATTAACGATGCACAAGCTCACGGTCATCCGCGGTCCTAGCTAACTCTTGGGAGCGGGTCGTGAGGTTATCGGGGCAGATTCGAATAACAAGCTGAGATGTTAGAATAAGTAAATAAATTTATTATAACGACTTGAAATACATCGACTTGACGTCGCGGCTTTGAGCCTTTATCGCGCCTAAGTTCTTCGGCGCGCTCGCCGAACCTATCGCTATCGAGAGAGGGAACGCAAACGATACTTATCGCGATTGCGGGAAGTCGTTGTTCCGATGTTGTAGCCTCGTCGTCCTGGCGAAGATCGGCTCGTCGCTTTGGTCGGGCTGATTACGGGCGCCTGTCCCCGGCTCCAATCCAAGCCGCTAGCGGACGGCGGACGTAGTCCTGCTGCTCGTCTGCGGGGCGAGTTGGTCGCCTCGAAATGTGCTGGCCGGCGATGCGTCGCGTCGTCGCGTGGTCATCGTCGTCGCCGGTCCGGACTTCGGATGAGTAGCGGGGCACGTGTTTAGGCCACGGTGGTTTTCGGGCGGAGAGACCGCTGCTCTCCCGCATGCTCGTTTTAATGAGCCGCTACCTTTTCCCCCACTTCCGTGTTCGCGGGGGGGAACGCGCTGTTCTCGCGCTAGCCTCGATGTCGCGCCGCGCTCCTCTCTCGCGCCTAACCTATCTGACGCGGCTTTGGGACGTGCGCAGCGTCTCCGGCGCTATAATGTGCTTGAAGGCGGTAACGTTGTAATTTCCACGTTACAACCCCCCTGCACCTAAAGTTTTCACGTAGTGGAAACCCGCGCACGGCAGGTCTAAGCCTGCGTACCTGGGCACCCTTTGATGTGTAGCAGACGCAATCGCTTACAATGTCGTCGTCTGCTACGCACGGTTGTGACATGCGTGGCTGAGTCATGATTTGGTTTTACCTTATAGGTGTCTCGTTATCTTTCCCACATTCTACATACTTTTTACACATTTTATATGTTATCATTCATTCTAATCACTCCGAATTTAGATTTTACAAAATTTTTACTTTTATTAGTGGGAATGTCTGGTTTATTTCAATTTTTGATAAAAAATGGAAAAAATATTTTGTTAATTGTGAGGTTAATTAAATTTGTGTTCTTTACTTGTAGGAAAGTTTAATTGGGTGGGAATTGGATTTTGTTAGGGTAATTGAGGAGAGTTAGGTGTTTTTTCACAAAAATGTTCTTATTATTTTACAGTTTTGCCTTTACACTAAATATTATATGTCGCCTTTTCTTAACACGTAAAGTTTACAAAAGATATAAAAATACATTTATTCTTCTTTCCTGTAGCCTTTTGGCGGCTGTTGTCGCAAGTTGTTAGTATAGATGGGGGTATGACCTTTCCCTTACTAGCTGTCCGGTGTTATACATCCTGACCCTCTCTCTTCTGTCCTTTCTTTTCCAGGTGAATATATTCATTTCTATCTTTGGTTCCTCCTGGAAGAGTTTTCTTTCATCGATTAAATTTGCAGGTTTTGCCAGTCCTGCAGCCTCTGTGGTTGGTGGCTGTGGGGTGGCTGTCTTTAATTGCTCTTTTGGACGTCTCAACTCTCTGCAAGGTTGCACTTTGATAACTGGTTTTGTGCCTAGCTGCACTGCAGCGGCTATGGGGCCAGGTTCTGCCGGCTCCTCATCTTGCTTCTTTGCTTTAGCTGCAGGTGCTGCTACTGCCTGTGGTGTTGGATGGTCATCGTCCCCTGACGAGTCCGATGAGTCCTGTAAGTGCTGTTCCTGTAGGAGTTGACGCAGCTCTTTCTCAGCTTTTTCCAGCTTAGCTTTTGCTTCTCTAACGGCTGCTGTGCCAGGATTCTTCTCGTCGAACAGCTCTTGCTCGGCTATTCTTCTTAGACTTGTGTCCATCCGGAATAGTATTCTGTTTATTCTGCGAATATCCTCTTTTTCTTCGTCTCTTTCTTGTTGCTGCAACTCTAGCTTGACTTTATCGATATATTCAAGCCTGCAGTGCTCGAAGAGCCTATTTTCTTCTTCTTCCTTGAATTTTTTCTCTTTCTCTGCCCTGTCTTGATTCTTTTGAATTTTCTCCTGCATGAATTTAGTTTCATGGTACAATGAATATTGTTTGAGGAGCTTCTTAACGTCTTTCCTCGCCCTTTCTCTCTCTTTTTCAGTATAAGCCTTGGGTGGCGGCTCTGTGAAAGATCTAGCTTCGGACCTGATGAAGTTTTTCAACCTTTCCTTGGCGGCCTTAGACTCCTCCTCTGTCGGCTGGCGTTTTCTATGCGGCGTAAACTCTTCCTCAGCGTCGTCGCTGGCGAATGGATTTATATAAGGCTCCGCCTGTATTTGCTCCGTCTGGGTGAAACGGTCGCGCTGTGTGGGGCCTAGCGAACTTTGTCGCGGCTGACGGCTGTGCTGAAATAGATGCTGAATTGCATTGCATCTTTCGCAGTCGTCCCACATTTTGAGTTTCTTTAACACGCACTGCACACACTTCTCACTGTTCAAATTGTTTATCAGTTCGTCCACTGCTGACTCTTAGCACAGAGTTTATTGTTTTTACACTTTTCTTAACCTGGTTGTTGTACTCGCTCGTAGCCTTGCTCGTAATATGGCGGCTTGTGTTGTTCGACCGCGTGGCGTCCTTTTCTTAATAGTGGCGCCTGCGCAGTCGGTCCGTTCCGCTCGCGCGGATCGTCGTTTCGCCGCGCGGAGCATTACCACGTCGTGACGGTATTTGACCGTCATCCTGACTGGCGCTAAGGCGGGCAAATTTGAATCAGGAAAATTTGAATTTTTTTACATTTTCACATTATAAATCAGTATTTCTTGTCTCTGGACAGTACAATTTCAACTCTTTCGCGTGTATCGAATTTTTTATAATTTTCCCTCTCTCGTCTCTAAGTTTATATATGTTCTCGCTAATTTTTTTATAAATTTCGCAGGGACCTACATAATTACTTAAAAGCTTTGCCGAAATATTTTTCGCGGCTGATGAAAGTATATTATTTTTTCTAAGGACTTTTTGTCCGACTTGGAAGGAAAATTCGCGTTTGTCTCTATTGTATGCGTTTTCGTTTTTTTCTATGTTTTTATCGTTTGAATTAGCGACTTCGTCGCGAACTTCTTGTAGTTCTTTAATTCGCTCTGTCCAATTTTCTTGTTCTTTCGTTATTTTATTATCTTGATATATTAGTTCGCTAATTTCCTCTAAAATATTTTGCACGTCTTTTGGATATTCGTGACTTCTTCTAAAGCATTTCGGCTGTTGAATCTCGCGGCCGAGCATCAAAAATGCGGGTGTTTTTCCCGTCGTCGAATGCACTGCAGAGTTATGTGCCAGTTGAAATTGTGGAAGGAATTCATCCCATTTCTTATGGTTATTACCTATAAACGTTGATATCATTACTTTTATATCCCTATTCACTCTTTCGACTGGATTCGCCTGCGGGTGTCTTGACGGCGTAGTTTCGTGTAATATGCTGTTTTCCTTGAAAAATTTTTTAAGTGACGCATTTATAAATTCTTTGCCGTTGTCTGAGATTATCACCTCCGGTGTGCCAAAGATAGTGCATAATTTGTTTTCTATTGCAACTTTTACTAAATTAGCTGTTTTATTTCTAATTGGGATGCAAAGAATAAATTTGGAAAAAATATCTTCCATGATTATTGCGTACTTATAACCCTTATTACTTTTGGGAAAGTCGCCTATGAGGTCGACGGCTATAACTTTGCCAGGTCGATCCACATATCGAGTTCCCATTAAGCCAATTTGTTGTTTTTGATCTATCTTGTTCTTTTGGCAACTGTCACATGTCTGAACGTATTTTAATACGTCTCTGTATGCTCCAGGCCAATGGTACAGTTGAGTCAGTTTTTTATAAGTTTTTTCTGCGCCTTGGTGCGCTGATGTCGGTTCATCATGCATTTCTTTAAGTATTTTATCTCTATCCTCGAGTGGAATGACCAACTTCCACGGCTCTAAGTCTGTTGCCAGATCTTCTTCGTTGTAGTTCGGTCTGTATCTGTATAAGCTACCATCAGCAACTTTCCAGTCTTTGTATCTTCGCGGATGAGCTATGACTTGATATATTCTTTTTTTGTACCAAGGGTCTTGAATATGTCTTTTTACCTTTATTTCGCTTACCTCGATGTCTTCTTCGGATTTTTCATCTTCAAACATTTTGGATAAAGCATCGGGCACTATGTTATTTTTGCCGGCTCTGTGAATGGTTTCGAAGTTGTATTCAGATAATTCTTGAGACCATCTGCCTAACCTTCCGGTTGGAGTTTTTCTCTCAAAGAGCCATTTCAACGCACTGTGATCTGTGATTACAGTGAATTTCTCTGCTTCTAAATATGGTCGAAATTTCTCGATTGCCCATTTCACAGCCAAGCACTCTTTTTCAGTTGTGCTGTAGTTCACTTTTGGTTTCTTTAGTGAACGACTCGCATATGCAATTACATGCTCTAAGTCGTCAGCCCTTTGAGTGAGGACGGCTCCTAGCCCTGAATTGCTTGCGTCCGTATGTAATACATACGGTGTATTCTGCAATGGTCTTTTCAAGACTGGTGCATCAATTAATTTGTTTTTAATTATTTGGAAAGATTCCTCATGAATCGGCTCCCAGTTGAGCCTTGAATTATTTTTGCTCTGTTTATCCTTGAGGAGTTGTGTTAGTGGCTTTGCAATTTTTGCAAAGTCCTTTATAAATTTCCTGTACCAGGATGCCATGCCTAGAAATCTTTGTAACTGACGCATAGTCCTTGGTGCAGGGAATTCCTTGACTGCAACGGTCTTTTCTGGATCTATAGAGATTCCTTGTTCATTTACAATAAATCCGAGATATTTAATCTCATTAACGCAAAATTTGCTTTTTTCAGGATTTATTGTAAGACCTGCATTTACTATTTTGAGAATTAATTTCTCGAGCAGTTCCATGTGTTGCTCAAATGTTTCAGTGACTAGACCGATGTCGTCTAAGTATGCATATGCATACGGCTCTAAATTGCCGATGACTTTATCGACTAGTCTCTGGAAGCACGCTCCTGCTCCTGATAGTCCAAATGGTAACTTTTTATAGTGCCAGAGTCTTTTGCCAGGCACTGTAAAAGCGGTTATTTCTTTAGACTTTTTTGGATAACGGTATGTGGTAATAAGCATTTTTTAAATCTTTTTTTAGAATTAAATCTTGCTGTTTCCAACCTATTAGGCACCGCTTCCATGTGCGAACTTGGGTGTGCTTCCTTTTTAGTCACCCTGTTTACTTTTCTAAAGTCCGTGCACATTCATTAGTACCTCCTTCCTTTTTGACCATTACGATCGGGCTGCTCCACTCGCTGAGACTTTCTTCGATAATATCAGCGGCTTTCAGCCTGTCGATCTCTGCGTGCATTATCTGCTCCATTTTTTCAGAGACCGGAAAGTACTTCTGTTTTCTGGGCTTGCAGCTCTCTTTGAGAATTATCTCGTGTTTCATCAGCTTAGTTGCTGGTAACACTGCTGCATTTATTTTTGGTAACAATTTTTGTACCAACTCATCAACTCTCGCGCGTTGTTCTCTCGTTGTGGCGGGTATTTTATAGCTCGCCACGCCGAGTGAAGTCGCGTCGATTGCCCCTAGTTGAAATGAGGATTTTTTGTCTTTACCATGGTCTGCGAGTGTATATTTGTCACAGCTAGCTAGGATGTTAATCTGGAAAAACCTGATGCAATCTAATCCAATTATCAGCTCCGTCGGTATCGTTGGTGTAACTAATGCGTTGATGCTCTTAGAAATCCCTTCGATATTTATCTCAGCTTCGATTTCACCCAGCACTCGTTCCGGCTGCCCATTGGCCTTCTGGGCGGTCTTCACTTGTGAATGCAAAATGGGTGAATTGGACTTTATTTTGTCCCAAATCTTGCCGATGACTGCGCACGCTGCACCTGGGTCGATCAGTGCGGAAGTGGTGACTCCGTTGATCTTGCAGTAGCGGCTGAATTTAGATACTGGATAATCAGATAGTTTGCTGCTCCTTAAGCTGCTGCGCTCGCTAATTGTGGAGACCTTTATTGGTAAAGTCGGCGGTGCGGTCGGTGACTCGCCGACTACGCTCCGTTTTCCGCCGAATTTGAAGTTGTCGGCTGAGGTTGTGCATTCTGCTGGCTTGCATCTTGTGCGTTGCCTTGCTGCGTCTGCTGCGGCTCGTCGTAATTATCATTGCTTTGTTGCTGATGATTATTCCTTTGATCCGAATAATTATTATTATAGCCTCTGCCGCGGCCTTTTCCTCGGCCTCTACCTCTGTAATTTCCATTATTGTTTGAATTTTGTTTATTACCAACTTGCATATTATTTAATAATTTATCTAATTTTTCAGAAATGAGCTTTTCGGCGTCGGCGAAGGTTGGCACGGTTACTGCAGATACATCTGCGGCTTTCTTGCCTGTTTCTTCGCTCTTCTTTGAAATTTTCTCTTCAGTCTTTTTGGAGTTTTTTGACTTTTTCCGATGTCAAAGGCTCTAGCTATTATTGTTGCTCTTTCTGTAAATTCTTCTAAATCTAAGTCTGCATAATCTGGTATAAGCGGGTGAAATTCCATTCGCATGTTGAGATAAATCCTGTGGACTATGCTCCTTTCATTTCCCTGCTTGTCGAGAGGTAATTTTCTGAACTGGAAAATCATATCGGCAATATACTCTTGCATCGACTCATCAGGCTGTTGCTTTCTTTCCCGAATTTTGTCTAGCAAAATATCAGCGTGCAGAGTCTGCTGATAATGCTTTCGCAGATCTGACTCAAATTTCTGCCAGGACAGCCACTCTTGTTTTTTGATCCTGTAAAGGTTAAGTGCTGCCTTCTGCATTATGAGAGGTAGTGCTCTCAGCATTTCTTCACCGGTAACTCCGGTTACTGACATACATTCTTTTACGCGGATTAAGAACTCTTCGACGTCATCTGATGCGCCGCTGAACTTAAGTTTCCACGTTGTGACGATCTTCCCTATATCTCTTGTGTTTTCTTGAATTCTAGTAAATCTAAAATTATCATCCAATAGCCTGTTTATTGGCGGCTCACTGGTCACCCTGTAACATGTCGGCTCTGCTTGCCCTATTTCAGACTCCTCCACTGCACATCTGGCTAGTATTTCTACTGGTATCACATACTTCTTATTGCGAATTATTGTCGTAACGGTCTTCTCTGGTGTGTCGCAGAAGTGTTCTCCTTCCATCGAATTCGTTCTTAGTAATTGCTGTGATAATCTTTCCGTACTTCTTGATGTCCTTAATTTTCTTTTTGTGACATTAGCGGATGAGTCGTCTTCTTTATTTTCTGCGTCTGTTTCTGATTCCATTTTTGCCGTTATCTTCTTCACCAACTTCTGGAGCTTAACGTGTCTCCGGCTTTTATCTGCTTCTTCGTGTTTAGCCCCTGGAGCGAAATCAGTTTCTTCTAATTGTTGCAGGATTGCTCTCTGCAGCCGGTCGGCTTTTTCCGTTAACGATCCTGTATCTAATAACTCCAAAGATTTAAGAGAAGTTGAGAAAAAATCTCCATTCTCCGGTGAGATCAGCTGTTCCAGCCAATACGCTATTTTGGACGACATTTTAGTAATCTTCCTGTTTTATTTTTTGAAAATTCTTGATTTGTTGAGAAGCTGAGTGATTGATAAGGTTCGATGATATTATCTGATTTTATGATCTGATACTATCTTCTTGACTTTCAACTCTAATTTGTTTTATTTATGTTTTAAATTTGATTTAAACGAAAATGCATACAAGAGAGATATTAATATCGAAAAATTATTTGCAAAATATATAAATATTATTTTGAAATAGAAACGTAAAGATATTAAGTTTAATTTTGGGATATACTTTCGTCAGTTTACATTTAGCTCGCCCTCGGCAGCTTGATTTCAAAATATTTATGAAGGTTGTAAGCTCGCCTCTTACCCTTCGCTAAAGTTTCGCTTTGAAATACAATAAATACTAATTCTAGCTTGCTAATACGAGAATGAGATTAGTTCAAGGTTATTAATTTAAAATTGTGTTATGTTTGCTCAAAACAAAATTATTCCGATATTTTCGAAAAATAAAATTATTTAGGCGTTCATTAATTTAATTTTGATTTTATAAAAAAAATTTATGACGCGTTTAATTAAAATTTCTGTACTTATTGGATTAAATATATTCGTAATTTTAAATTTCTTCCGGCTCTTAAAAGCTGCGTATTCTTGCGCGGCTATTAGGTCCAGGTGAAAATATTTTCCTTGCGTCTATTTACTTACTCACACAATTTGAAATACTTGAACTATCTTAGTGTCGGACTTTCTGCGGCTGTGGACTATATTTTTGACCTTGGTCTACTCGACCTTCACACGAAAAAAAAAATCTAACTAATGTTATATATTATAATTTCCAACTTAAGTAGTTTTTAAAATAAGAATTTTTCTATTACATGCTATGCGTTCTTAAAACTGAATTTATTTTGTAGAAGAAAAAAAAATTCCACTGTGCCGAGAAAGTTGCCTTAATTTCACTACGAAATTACACGTATGGGCGCCATTGTGACACGTTTAATACGACTCGGGATTCGTGACTCTAATTATTTGGGAGTTGCACTCCTCGCTGCCCCTGAGTCTCCCTGCGCCGAATTAACGATGCACAAGCTCACGGTCATCCGCGGTCCTAGCTAACTCTTGGGAGCGGGTCGTGAGGTTATCGGGGCAGATTCGAATAACAAGCTGAGATGTTAGAATAAGTAAATAAATTTATTATAACGACTTGAAATACATCGACTTGACGTCGCGGCTTTGAGCCTTTATCGCGCCTAAGTTCTTCGGCGCGCTCGCCGAACCTATCGCTATCGAGAGAGGGAACGCAAACGATACTTATCGCGATTGCGGGAAGTCGTTGTTCCGATGGTGTAGCCTCGTCGTCCTGGCGAAGGTCGGCTCGTCGCTTTGGTCGGGCTGATTACGGGCGCCTGTCCCCGGCTCCAATCCAAGCCGCTAGCGGACGGCGGACGTAGTCCTGCTGCTCGTCTGCGGGGCGAGTTGGTCGCCTCGAAATGTGCTGGCCGGCGATGCGTCGCGTCGTCGCGTGGTCATCGTCGTCGCCGGTCCGGACTTCGGATGAGTAGCGGGGCACGTGTTTAGGCCACGGTGGTTTTCGGGCGGAGAGACCGCTGCTCTCCCGCATGCTCGTTTTAATGAGCCGCTACCTTTTCCCCCACTTCCGTGTTCGCGGGGGGGAACGCGCTGTTCTCGCGCTAGCCTCGATGTCGCGCCGCGCTCCTCTCTCGCGCCTAACCTATCTGACGCGGCTTTGGGACGTGCGCAGCGTCTCCGGCGCTATAATGTGCTTGAAGGCGGTAACGTTGTAATTTCCACGTTACAAACGCTTTACATTGTAGTTATAATACTTTTGATTGATTTAATTTAAATACTGATTTTGAACTGTTCTTGAAATTTATCCTGGCCCTGGGTGGTGGCGGATGTTAATCCTCCCATTGCTTCAGATGGGGGATGCCCTTATCCTTACTCCTTCTCGATACAGTTGACTTCTCGCCCTTTGATCCTTCCTTTTCCAGGTGAAGAAGTTTATTTTCTTTGGTGACTCCTCCTAAGAAAGCTTCTCTTCCTGACTCAGTGGCGGCGGTTTGCCTTGATTCTTAGCCTGTGGTGCTGGCGGCTGGCTGGTAGGAGCTGGAGTCTGTTCGGTGAGGGCTTGGGGTTGTTCTCTTCGCCTTCGCAACTGCGTGCACGGCTGTACCTTGCTTGTTGGTTTGTTGCGTGGCTGTCTTTCAGCGGACACATGTCCTTCCTTACGTTCAGGCGACTGTTGCGCGGCCCTTGCCCTGGGTGGGCTTGGTGGCTGGTCGTCCTCGTCGCTGTCACTCGCAGGTGCTGTCGACTGGACCTGCTGCTGCCTTTTGTGCTGCTCTATCTTTTCTAGCGCCTGTTGTCGTCTGATTTCAGCTTCCTGCATAGCCACTGTGTGCGGATTCCTCTCCTTGTAGAGTTCCTCTTCAGCGGCTTTCCTCAAAATTGTGTCCATTCTGAATAGGGCTTGATTTATTTCCCTGGACTCTTTTTTGTCTTCATCGGCCTCTTGGTCTTCTATCTCCTTTTTGGCCTTCTGGATGTACTTGACTCTGCACTCCTCAAAGAGCCTCTCGTTGTGAGATTCCCTGCATGCTCTTTCTTCTTGTGCTTTTGCTCTGGACTGTTCGATTTTCAGTTCTGCGTTTCTCAGCTCGTGTTTGAGCGAGTATTCGCTGAGGAGATTTTTTACCTCCCTGTTGGCCCTGGTTTTCTCTTGCCTTGAGAATTGTTTCGCTGGCGGTTCCTTGAACGATCGCGCTTCTGCGCGGATCTCCTCTGTTGATTTTTTGTGCCTGGATTGCACCGTCTCCTCCTCCACGCCGGTGTCGGCGTACGGGTTATGTAGCTGGAACTCTTCGTCCGGCGTCTCCGCTGTGTGCCCCGCTGATTGACGTACTTGTCCTTGCGCACATTGTGGCGGACCGTGGTGGTGGTGGATGAGGTGGCGAATCGCCTCGCACAATTCACACTCTTCGCTGGACATAATGTTTTTTATTTTTCACCGTGTTTTCTCACTGCACTTTTTACACTTGCGGCGTACTTGCACTATGGCGGCTGTCTGAGGCGACCGCGTGGCTTCTTCTTCACGCCGCGAATTGGCGCATGCGCGCTCGCTTCGTTCCGCGCGCGCGGACCATTACCGCGCTATGACGGTATTTGACCGTCATCGTGACGGGCGCTAGGGCGGGCCAATTTGAATTCGGAAATTCAGTTTTTTTTTGTATTGTGGGTGTTAGGAATTTGGAATTCGCGTGTTTACATTGTATAACTTCAATTCTTTTGCGTGAATCGAGTTTTTTATTATTTTCCCTCTCTCGTCTTTCAGTTTATATATGTTATCGCTTAACTTTTTGTAAATTTCGCAAGGTCCTATATAATTGCTTAGCAGCTTTGCAGAAATGTTTTTCGCTGCTGACGATAGTATATTATTCTTCCTTAGGACTTTTTGTCCGACTTCAAAGGAAAATTCGCGCTTGTCCCTATTATATGCATTTTCGTTTTTTTCAGTGATTTTTTCTTGTGAATTTGCGACTTCGTCGCGAACTTCTTGTAGTTCGTTAATTCTTTTTATCCAAATTTCTTGTTCTTTGTTAATTTGGTTATTTTTATTAACTAGTTCGTCTATTTCTTGCCATATTTTTTGTACATCTTTAGGCTGCTCGGTGCTTCTTTTTAAGCATTTTGGCTGTTGTATTTCGCGTCCTAGCATTAAATATGCAGGTGTTTTTCCCGTCGTCGAGTGCACTGCAGCGTTATGTGCCAGCTGAAATTGGGGTAGAAATTCGTCCCATTTTTTGTGATTATTCCCTATAAACGTTGAAATCATTACTTTTATGTCTCTATTGACTCTTTCAACTGGATTCGCTTGCGGGTGTCTCGACGGCGTGGTTTCGTGTATTATACTATTTTCTTTAAAAAACTTCTTTAACGATGAATTGATGAATTCTTTGCCGTTATCCGAGATAATTACTTCCGGCGTGCCAAAAAGTGTACACAGTTTATTTTCTATCGCATCCTTCACTAAATTTGCGGTTTTGTTTCTTATTGGTATGCACCAAATAAATTTGGAAAAAATATTTTCCATGATGATGGCGTATTTGTAGCCTTTATTGCTTTTCGGGAAGTCGCCTATGAGGTCGACGGCTATCACTTTGCCTGGTCGATCCACATATCGCGTTCCCATTAGGCCAATTTGTTGTTTTTGATCTATTTTGTTCTTTTGGCAACTGTCGCATGTTTGAACGTACTTCAAGACGTCTCTATATGCTCCAGGCCAATGAAATAATTGAGTCAATTTTTTGTATGTTTTTTCTGCACCTTGGTGTGCAGATGTTGGCTCATCGTGCATTTCTTGCAGAATTTTGTCTCTGTCCTCGAGTGGAATGACCAGTTTCCACGGCTCTAAGTCTGTCGCCAGATCTTCTTCATTATAATTTGGTCTATATCTATATAAATTGCCGTCATTAACTTTCCAGTCTTTGTACCTTCGAGGATGAGCTATCACTTGATAAATTCTTTTTTTGTACCAATGATCTTGAATTTGTTTTCTGATTTTTATTTCGCTTATCTCGATTTCTTCTTCGGATTTTTCGTCTTCAAACATCCTTGATAAAGCGTCAGGCACTATGTTATTCTTGCCGGCTCTGTGAATGGTCTCGAAGTCGTATTCTGATAATTCTTGTGACCATCTTCCTAGACTTCCGGTTGGAATTTTTCTTTCAAAGAGCCATTTTAATGCACTGTGATCAGTGATAACAGTGAATTTTTCTGCCTCTAAATATGACAGAAACTCTAAACAGACATTCTTTTTCTGTTGTACTGTAATTTAATTCTGGTTTTTTTAACGAACGGCTCGCATATGCAATTACGTGATCTAAGTCGTCAGCCCTTTGTGTGAGGACGGCTCCTAGCCCTGAATTGCTTGCGTCCGTGTGTAACACATATGGTGTGTTTTGCAGCGGTCTTTTTAAGACGGATGCTTCAATTAATTTGTTTTTGATTATTTGGAAGGATTCATCGTGAATCGGCTCCCATGTGAGCTTCGAATTACTCTTGCTTTGTTTATCTTTAAGGAGTTCAGTGAGCGGCTTGGCGATTTTTGCGAAGTCTTTTATGAACTTTCTATACCAAGACGCCATGCCCAAAAATCTTTGTAATTGGCGCATGTTTCTTGGTGCTGGGAATTCTTTGACTGCAGTCGTCTTTTCCGGATCTATTGAGATTCCATTTTCATTCACAATGAACCCGAGATATTTTATCTCATTTACGCAGAATTTGCTTTTTTCTGGGTTTATTGTGAGTCCAGCATTTTTAATTTTTAGAATTAATTTCTCTAATAACGCCATATGTTCTTCGAACGTCTCAGTGACTAATACGATGTCGTCTAAGTATGCGTATGCATACGGCTCTAAATCGCCGATGACTTTATCGATTAGCCTCTGGAAGCACGCTCCTGCTCCTGATAATCCGAAAGGTAACCTTTTATAGTGCCAGAGTCCTTTGCCGGGCACTGTAAAGGCGGTTATTTCTCTGGATTTTTTGGATAACGCTATCTGATAATATGCATTCTTTAAATCAATTTTTGAAATAAATCGTGCTTTCTTTAGTTTATTCAGTACCGTCTCCATGTACGGACTTGGGTAGGCATCCTTTTTTGCTACTCCATTAACTTTTCTAAAGTCCGTACACATTCTATATGTACCTCCCTCTTTTTTTACCATGACTATTGGGCTGCTCCACTCGCTGAGACTTTCTTCAATTATGTCCGCGGCTTTTAGCCTATCAATTTCTGCATGTAAAATCTGTTCCATTTTCTCGGAAACTGGGAAGTACTTCTGTTTAATGGGCTTGCAGCTCTCTTTGAGAATGATCTCGTGTTTCAACAGCTTAGTCGCTGGTAACACTGCTGCATTTACTTTTGGTAACAATCTCTTTACCAACTCATCCACCTTCGCGCGTTGTTCACTCGTTGTGACGGCGATTCCGCAACTCGCCACGTCGAGTGAAGTCGCGTCGATTGCCCCTAATTGGAATGAGAATTTTTTGTCTTTACCATGGTCTGCGAGAGTGAATTTGTCACAGCTAGCTAGGATATCCATCTGGAAGAACCTGATGCAATCCAATCCAATTATCAGCTCCGTCGATATCGTTGGTATAACTAGTGCATTAATGCTCTTAGATATTCCTTCAATATTTATCTCGGCGTTGATTTCTCCTAGCACTTGTTCCGGCTGCCCATTGGCCATTTGGGCGGTCTTCACTTTTGAGTGCAGGATGGGTGAATGGGACTTTATTTTATCCCAGATCTTGCCGATGACTGTGCACGCTGCACCTGGGTCGATCAGGGCTGTCGTGGTGACTCCATTAATCCTACAGGTTACCCAATAGCGGCTAAATTTGGATGCTGAATAATCGGATGGTTCGCTGTTCCTTAAGCTGCTGCGCTCGCTAATTGTTGAGACCTTGATTGGTAAAGTCGGCGGTGCGGTCAGTGACTCGCCGACTACGCTTCGTTTCCCGCCGAATTCGAAGTTGACGGCTGAGGTTGATTATTTTGTTGCTTATTCTGCATGCTCTGCTGCGGATCGTTGTTATTACCAGTATTTTGTTGCTGATTATTTCGCTGATCCGAGTAGTTATTATTGTAACCTCTGCCGCGGCCGTATCCTCGGCCTCTACCTCTATAATTTCCTCGCTGATTATTATTACCATTGCTACTGCTGTTGTCTGATCCATTGTTCTGTTGCTGACCATTGTTGTTATTTTTATTTGGTTGTAATTTTTTCCTCTGTACCCTCTACCTCTATTGCCGTTATTGCCTGAATTCTGTTTATCGGTACTTTGATTATTGTTGGTTAATTTTTCTAATTTCTCTGTGATGAGCTTTTCTACATCTGCGAAGGTTGGCACGGTTACTGCAGCAACTTCTGCGGCTTTATTGCCTGAGACTTCGCTTTTCTTCGATGTTTTTTCTTCTGTCTTGATTGGTGCACTTTGATTCTTTACGATGTCGAATGCTCTTCCAATTATCTTTGCTCTTTTCGTGAATTCATCTAGGTCCAATTCGGCGTAATCTGGTATAAATGGGTGGAATTCTGGTCGCATGTTCAGGTAAATCCTATGCACTTGGCTTCTCTCGTCACCTTGTTTGTTCAGAGGTAGCTTCCTGAACTGAGAGATCATGTCAGCCACGTATTCTTGCATTGACTCGCCGGGTTGTTGCTTGCGATCCCGAATCTTGTCATGCAAAATGTCTGCGTGAAGCGTTTGCTGGTAATGTTCGCGTAAGTCATTTTCAAATGCTCTCCAGGTCAGCCAGTCTTGCTCCTTTATCCTATAGAGATTGAGTGCTGCCTTTTGCATTATTAGAGGTAATGCTCTCAGCATTTCTTCACCTGTAACTCCGGTTACTTTCATACATTCTTTAACTCGGATTAAAAACTCTTCAACGTCGTCTGATGCTCCGCTGAATTTTAGTTTCCACGTTGTGACGATTTTTCCTATATCTCTCGGATTTTCATTAAATCTATTGCATCTATGGCACTCTTCTCTTAGCCTGCTTTGCGGCGGCTACTCATCGAATACTCTAGTTATCGTTGGTCGCGATGTTTCCACGGATTCTCTTTCTTCTGATTCTACTGCAAATCTGGTTAATATATCTATCGGTATGGCATATTTCTTGTTCTGAAATGTAACTGTTAGTGGCCTTTCCGGCGTTTCGCAGAAATGCGCTCCTTCCATGGACTCCATCTGCAACTGCTGCGATAATCGATCTGTGCTTCGTGATGTTCCTACTTTCCTTTTGTTGACATTTGAATGATCTATTTTTTTGTCCGACTCTGCCTCTGCTTCCATTTTGGTTGATAATCTTTTTATTAATTTCTGAAGTTTTGCCTGTCTTCTGCTTCTATCTGCTTCCGTATGGCTAGACTTCTGGTCGTAATCATCTTGACGTAAATCTTCTGAAATTGCTCTTTGGAGGCGGTCGGCTTTTTCTATTATGGATCCTGTTTCTAAAAGTTCCAATGATTTTAATGATGACGTAAAGAATTCTTCGTTTATCGGTGAAGCAAGCTGTTCGATCCAGTAGAGTAGTTTTGCAGTCATTTTCGATGCCTAAATAAGCTTCCTGTTATAAGAGAAAATAATATTCCTGTTTTGGAAAAAGAGAAAAAAAAAATATTCTTCTTGTCTTAAGAGAAAATAATCTTCCTGTTATAAAAATAATTTTATGTTTGAGAAAAAATAATTTAATGTTCTTGATTTGTTTCTTCCAATTTGTTGAATTGATACGTTGAATTTGTTGAATCGTTGAAAGTTTGATGATATTATCTGATTTTTATATCTGATTCTATCTTCTTTTTATTTGCAATACTGGTTTAATTTGTATTTAATTAGATTTAAATGAAAATGAAATTATTCGATAAATAATATAATAATTAATCATGAAATTACTAAATTTTGATAATAGGATATTATCGTCAGCTTACATTCAGCTCGCACTCGGCGGCTTTTTTTTTAAATTTTCCTGAAGGTTGTAAGCTCGCCACTTACCCTTCGCTAATATTTCGCTTAGAGACACTAACAACAATAGTACCAAGCTTGCTCAACCGAAATTAAGAGTAGTCTGATATTTCTAATGTATTTGTTTCTACTCGAAATTGTGTTTATATTTGTTCAAAATGGAATTATTTCAAAGCTTTTGTATTTAAGAAAATGTTTTGACGCGTTTCCGTTTACAACGGTTATCAACTTAATTTATGTTAAACTAAGTTAAATTAAATTAAATCAAATTAAAATTTATGAATTTGTCGGATAAATTATATTTGTAAATTTCTGGCTCTTAATATCCGCGCCTTGTTGCGCGGCTATTGAGTCCAGCCGAACTTATTTTTCTCGCGTCTATTTACTTTCACAACTAGAAATACGTCGACTCTCTTGCTGTAGGACTTTCTGCGGCTATGACTGTGTTCGTCAGTGTGGTCAGTTTGACCTTCGCATGAAAAAAGAACTTCAACTAATGATATTTTGCTTTTAACCTAAATAATTTCTCGCTATTAATTTTCAACTGAATTTATTATTGATTTTATTACTGAATTTAATTTTGAACTTTTACACTAGCCGAGAAAGTCTTTCGAATATCAATACGATATTAAACGTTGGGCACCATGTAACGCGGTGTAAGCGTCTATCGTTCATGAAATTCGAGAGTAATTGTTTTGTTAAATATCAATACGATATTACTCGTTGGGCGCCATTGTAACGCGGGTCGATTGACTGGGGATAAAGACTCTAATTATCTTGGAGTCGAACTCCTTTCTGCCCCTTAAGTCTCCCTTCGCCAAACGAACCTCGTACAAACCACGGTACTCCGCGGACCAAGCTAACTCGCGGGAGCGGGACGTGGGGAAATCGGGGCAGTTTCGGTGAACAAGCCGGTTGATTAATTGTGATTGAATTTATTCAAGAGAATATATGTACAAGCGGCTCGCTGCCGCGGTCGTATGACCGTGATCGCACCTGCTCTTATCGGCGCGCTCGCCGAACCTATCCGCGGACGAGAGAGAGAATAAGCGATACTTAGCGCGCGGGGACGCGGGAAGGATGCAGTCTCGATGTCGTCGTCTGGAAGTCTTGCAGAAGGTCGGCTGGTGTGTCTCGATGCGGGCGTGTGTCGGGCGCCTGCTCCCGGCTCTGACCTGGCCGCTGGCGGGCTGCGGAGATGGCTCCTGGCTCGTCTGCGGGGCGAGGTGGTCACCCTGGTGTCGTCGGCGAATACGGGCCTCGTAGCTTGCGCTGACCTCGTGACCGCCGGTTGGTCTCGTTATCGTGTTGTCGCTTGGACGGTTTTCGGGTAGAGAGAGTGTTTTTGTCGCGCGTGCTCATTATGAAGAGCCACTTAGTTTCCCCCTCTTCCCTATTCGCGGGGGGCGCGCTCTCGGCTGGCTAGCCGCGGTGTCGCGCCGCGCTTCTCTCTCTCGCGTCTAACCTAACTTGACGCGTTGTTTTCCGTGCGCAGCGTCTCCGGCGCTCATGTATGCTTGAGAGAAGTAACGTTGTAATTTCCACGTTACACTGGTTCACACAATTTCAAAGGTTATAAATTTTAATGGTTAAAAACTTTAAGTGGAATGACAATGATTATACAATTTTTAAACGCAAAATGCGATGTTCTAAAGTTTACTCTTTTAAAAATTAAGTCATGTACCTCGCAATAAAAGAGATGCGTAGATTCTTGGATGCGGCGGGTCGGGTCGGCTGGTCACGGCAGGTAGCGGCGCTCCCGCTGTCACTCGTTGCTCCGGTCCGATGTTGTAGAATAAGTCGTTGCCCTTGCTCTGCGTTTTCCCGGCAGGGTGATCGGCGTGCAAGATTTCAAGTCCACAGCGGGCAGTCTCTCGTACTCTTAGCGATGCTCGGAGAGGCTCGTCTATGTGCAGACTGGTAGCTTCGTAGATATGACTGGCATGGACGACAATTACTCGTTGTATAGACTCGATACGACTGAACGATGCTTGCCCTTAGACTGGGGTTTTTATACTCTTTAATCCCCTCCATTGATTTCCGGTGGGGTGCATTCCTTTGCTCAATCTTGGGAAAATTCGGCTACTTAATTCAAATGATCATTTCTTGTCAGAAATTCGGACATGAATAATAATGTGATTTTGCGCTGGTATGTGATCTGTTCTTAGGGCTCATTGCCTAGGAAAGGTGTCCGTGCGCAATGTTTTTCTATTTCATGTCTTGAATATTGATAAGCATTCGAATATAAATCATTTTTATGTGCCGAAAACTTAATTATTCGGTGTCTTATTTTAGTAATAAAACTCATCCGTGATTTATTACTGAGGTCTATTTCGCGAGAAAAGCGAGTGTGCTCTGTTAGTTTCCATCTTCTGTTCTGAATATTAATTAGCTTCCGTTTACGAATTATCCCCAAACATTTCCTCTAATATATCGACGTATCGTTGGGTAACCTTCCTCATCTCATTTATTGCCTTAATTTGTATTCTTTCTACATTTCACACTTCCTTACAGGTGTACATAGGAATTTTGTTATGACGTAAAAAGAATCATGTTTACTATTTTTATTCATGGCTTTTTATTATTCTGTACTTTTTTTCTCATCTCTCTACTTATTATTATTCTACACTTAATTTCTTTTTACGACGACTCTAAAGGGAGAAAACAATCGAGCAGTGCAGAAGCGCTTCAAGGATTCATTGAGAATCGGCTAGCCTACCCTTTGTTGCCATAAACTTGTATGCAGCCCACGGCCGCCCAACATCTTATTTGGCAGCCCCGGTACCTCACTCTCAGTAGAGAGAGGAAGAATCCAGAAATGCGAGCGAGCGAAGGAGAGTATATTCATACATGTATTTTTGACAAAACCGAATTGCGATGACAACTTGAATGTAATGAGATTATATACAGGGTGATTCATTTTAATTGCCCCAGGCAATTATCTCGAAAAGTACGGGAGATGGAAAAAAACGTTAAATCTAAAAGTTGTAGGGTTCAGAGGGGGAAATCCAATGGTGACCTTGACCATGACCTTGGGGTCAAGTTTCAAGGTCATTTCAAAGTCAAAGTAGTTTTTTTAAATAGGAACACCAACTTTTGACCTCGGAAATTAAAAGAACGGAAAATTTTACATTCAAACATGATGTTATGTCGTGGGGTCTAGTTGACCTCTGCAGTCGCATCAAGGTCAAATCAAGCTGTCTACACAATTCGTAGGCCAATATCTTGAACAAAAGCAAGGTTGAGAAAAACTTTAAATACCAAATTTGTAGGTTACTGAGGGTGAAATGCATTAATGACTCTGAGCATGTCCCTGGTTATTTAAGGTTTTGATGGATGTTCATCCAACCATTTAAAGCAAGATTGATGTTCATCTGACCAATGAAGGCAAGATGGTTGCCCAGCCAGTCATTTAAGGCAAGATGGGGGTTCATCCAGCCATTTAAGGCAAGATGGTTGCCCAGCCAGCCATTTAAGGTAACATGGGGGTTCATCCGGCCATTTACGGCAAGATGGTTGCCCAGCCAGCCATTTAAGGCAAGATGGGGGTTCATCCGCCATTTAAGGCAAGATGGGCACTTATGCAGCCTTTTAAAGTGGACGGTAGCTGATGCAGCTAACTAATTAAGGCAACATGGTGTGATCATGCAACTAGTCAAGGGTGAATGATGAAACTTTCCTGTCAGTTGTAGCTGACTGGGCTACGTATTGAAATACATACGCACGTTCTAAAATACTCGGTCTAAAGTAAATTTTCGAATGTGCCTCCATTTTGATCAATACATAGCCGTACTCTGATGCTTCGAAACGCCTGTCTGATCCTTTCTTTGAGGTCTTCTGGTGTCGTAGGAATAGTCGAATAAACAATATTTTTCAAATATCCCCATAGAAAAAAATCTGGCGGCGTCAGATCCGGTGGTCTTGGTGGCCAAGCTACAGGCCCACCTCGGCCAATCCAGCGATTTGGGTAATTTAAATTTAAGAATTCTCTCACAATACGGGCGAAATGTGCCAGCGCGTCATCCTGTTGTAACCACATCCTTTCAATGATCTCTTCATCTACTTCTTGTAACATAGCAGGTAACTCATTTTGCAGTAAGTGTAAATATGCTTGTTGTGTAACATTTCCGTCAAAGAAGTAAGGGCCTATAATATGGCCATATAGAATACCACACCAAACTGTTACCTTCCATCGATGTTGATGATCTACATGACGAACCCAATGAGGTTTATTTTCAGAATAATAATGACTATTATGACGGTGTAGTTCTCCATCACTTTGAAATATAGCCTCGTCACTAAACATGGTATGGAAGAAGAACATGTGATCAGCCTGTTGACCCAAAGCCCATCTGCAGAATCTCACCCGCAAAACTTTATCTTCATCAGAAAGGGACTGTTAAGTGAGATATGGTAAGGATGATAGTGATTCCCTCGCCAAATTCTACAAACTGTTGCCTGTGATATATCCAACTCTCTACTAATTTGTCGTTGACTTATGTGCGGATTCATGACTACCATCCCAAGAACTGTTACAATAATAGCTTCGTCATTGTTTAAAGGTTTCTTCCTGCGTTTACGTTTTAGCTCTCCAGCCCTACCTCTTTCTATCAGTCGCAAACTCGTTTTGTGGTCAGGAAGACGTCTAATCGGATATCGTTTTGCATACTGTCGAGCTGCTTCTCTTGCATTGTTCCCACAAAAACCATAAACAATAATCATATCGATGATATCTGTCGGAGGATAGTCTGCCATTTTGATAATAATCACAAATTTTTTCGAGCTTTCTGACTAAATATGAGACAAAAAAAAAAGTGAAAGAGATATTGCAGAATAAATGCTCTGGGGATATTATGATTGCCTATTAGATTTGCTAGAGAAAGTTATTAATACAGATCAATACCAAGCATTTCTGTCAGTACGTCATTGCATTATTCATACTATCGCGTTAAAAACCAGTATCGACTCATCAATATCGACATAGTAGTCGCTCCGCGCTCGCCGCGTCGACTAAGATAATTGCCTGATAATTGATGCGACTGCAGAGGTCAACTGGACCCCATGACATAACATCATGCTTGAATGTAAAATTTTCCGCTCTTTTAATTTCCGAGTTCAAAAGTTGGTGTTCCTATTTAAAAAAACTACTGTGTATAAATTGTGTAGACAGCTTGATTTGACCTTGATGCAACTGCAGAGGTCAACTGGACCCCATGACATAACATCATGTTTGAATGTAAAATTTTCCGTTCTTTTAATTTCCGAGGTCAAAAGTTGGTGTTCCTATTTAAAAAAACTACTTTGACTTTGAAATGACCTTGAAACTTGACCCCAAGGTCATGGTCAAGGTCACCATTGGATTTCCCCCTCTGAACCCTACAACTTTTACATTTAACGTTTTTTTTCCATCTCCCGTACTTTTCGAGATATTTGCCTGGGGCAATTAAAATGAATCACCCTGTATACCTATATAAAGTGTCAACAAGCAGTGAAGTGTAAGCAGTTTCTAAATTTATACTATTCAATTTTTAATACTTTTATATGAGATAATATATTTAGTACGTCTGTTAAAAAATAGAGATGAAAATTTTATTTAAAAATCAGATAAGTTTATTATAGTTATATAAATATATTGATAGACTGGTACGTAAAAATAGATACTTTGTGTTTTTCTTTATGTTTTAGGCTAATTTAAGCATCTACATAAGTTCATTATAAATTATTATGTAAGAATATAGGATTTAATTACGTACTTTTAATGAAGAAGAAAAATCTTTGGTTATTCGGGTTAGTATTACATTTTATTAATGAGAAATGATTACAGTTAATTAATATATATTTTTTAATTATTATTAATTTTCATCATATGTTCTGCAGTTCTTAGGGTGGTAGTTTACATAAAAACATTCAAAACAAAAGAATTATTGACACCAGGAACATTTTATAAAAGGTGTTGCAGAACATTGGCATTTTTGTTTACTTGATTTGTCAGACAGGCAGATCTGTATTACGTTCATAAAAATGTGCCTGTTCTCGATCATTCTGGATGCAAACCAAGCTGTTGAAGACTCAGGTATAAGTACGTGAGTTCTTTAAAAAGCGTAGTATTAGCGAAATTATATTCATGTTCCCTTTCCCTAAACGTGACCAAACAGGCTAAAAACAGATGTGCGAGCCCTCTAATCCGTTGCGCGCATCTTAAAAGAAAATTGTCCTGCATCAATAAATGTCCCTTCCGCAATAAAACTCCCGCAACTAGCACCCTCATTTTAACCGTCCGCAGACCGCACCCAGGCATCTCCAAGCGTTGGTACCTCTCAGTATCCCTCTATCCTCAAAGCATATTCATCCCCTCTCTTAACTAAAAATTTACCTGCGTTTTTAGTATTTAAGTTCGGAAAAATTCGTAAACACATCACTAGCAATGTAACGTGTGCGCTGTGCTCCTCGCATTAGCGCTCCTGTCATCCAATAAAACACAATATTTTCAAAGTTTACCCCTTTGTTATTAATTTACAATCGGGAGAGCAGTTGTTCCTTGGTGCGTCCAAGTCGTATTCAACGCTCACATCAACACAAGCATACTTTATCATTTCTATAAAGACTGGAGCTGAGAGTTGATTATGAACAACTGACTGTATTTTAATGATGTCATTGCGTGTATTTAATTGTTGCTGTCTTTTGATCAGGTACGTAGAATTATAAATTTCTCTAATTAAAATCTTAGCTTGCCTATGAAAGTAAACGTCAAGCGGTTGTGCTAAATGTGTACATCCTGGTGGAATAACTTTCACAGGGAATTGCGCTCCGCCTCCGCCCGCCTATTCTCGGGCGCCAAAAACTCGTACGCGCCGCGGGAGGCTCCGATGCCGGCCCGCTGCGCGTACACTTCAGAGAGGACTGGGGAGTTCCGCACATCCGCCAGTACCTCTCCTTCTACCGTCTTCTCGAACTCGAGGATCTCCTTGTGAGCATCCTCGAGTTCGCCTACGATCCATACGTAGGCGCGGATTTTGGAGTTGAATCGCTCCCACCGCTGAATCGCCGTCAGCGGCCGCTGATAGGGAAGGGCACCCCCCTTGGTGCCCTCCTTCCCAACCGCCGGGGTCGCCCCGGTCGCCATCGAGCGGGCCACGTCCCCTGGTTCTGGGGCGTGGGGCGGTTGCAACTAGCGAGTAGCCTCCGGGCTCGGGGGTGTGGGTGGCCTCCTGGCCACGCACGTCGCTGAAATCGCGGGAGGCATCCTCGCCGCTCGCTTCGTCGTGGGCGGCCCTCTGGCCGCTCACTTCGTCGGAGTCGCGGGCGGCGTCCTCGCCGCTCGCTTCATGGGGTGGAGCGGTTTCGCCGCTTCCCTCCTCGTCACGGGCGACCTCCTCGTCGCTCGCGTCCGGTTTCGGTGGGTTTGTCGGGGATTGGGGCCTCTCCCCATTCTCCTCCGCCCCCTCGGGGGTCCCCTCCAGGGTGCCCCCAACCGGTGCCTCGGTGACCTCCTGGTCCGCCGGGTCCTTGAGGAGGAGTCGGGTGACTCCTTCTTCTATTTCGGGTTGCTCCATCTAGGAAAAGGACAGAAAGAAGAAAAGGATTTTTGAGGAATGGCTCTCAGAGTTGGTTCTCTCCTATCAACAGTCTTTTCCGTCGCGTCTTACGTTTTGGCCGCGCTGGCCTTATTTTTAGAACCGGTTGGACGACCCGGTCCTCGCTTTCTTGTCACACTTCTCGTTTGCGTGACGGCGTAGGACGCTTTACGCGGGCGTCCGCGTTTGCGCTTTACAAGTTTTTCCTCAGGCTCGGCGCTCCCAGCCTGGGACGCTTGCCCGCTGGCACCGCTCTTTGTCTCATCAGCCTCTGTTGATGGAGTCGTGGGCGCATCCACACGACTCCCGCCATCCCCCGGAGGTCGGGCGCTGGTCTCAACGTCCTCTTCTTCAGCAGGAACGTCTGCGCCGGGGATGTATGACTTCATTTGCTCCGAGTGGATCGGACGTACTGTCCGTCCACCTTGGTCACGCAACGCGTAAGTGTTGCTGCCCAAGATTTCCGTAACTTCGTACGGACCGGCAAACTTCGGAGCTAGCTTCCCCGCTACTCCTTTTGCCGCATTGGAAAGGACTTTGTTCCTTTTCCAAACGAGGTCTCCGACTTTGAAACTTGCTTCTCGTCTGCCCGCGTTGTAGTAACACGCCTGTCGATCTCGTTCCCTGTCGGAACTCTCCGCTGCCATGTCGTGGACTTCGGAGAGATTTTTCATTCGAAGAGCCCATTCTTCTCGAGCCTCTTCTTCGTACTGTTTTAGTATTGCAAGCATCTGCTTGCCATACTCCGAGTCTAAGGGCTTCGGATGCCTGCCGTAGAACAGGAATGCAGGTGTCATTCCTGTGGCGCTACTTTTGGAGTTGTTGAACGCATGGACGAGCTCTGTGAGATGCTCGTCCCAGTGATCGTGGTCATCTTGGATGAAAGCCATGATCATCTGCTTCATCGTTCGGTTAACCCTTTCGACCGGGTTAGCCTGCGGATGGTACGGGGACGTCGATTCGTGACGTATCCCCTTGGTGTTCAAAAAACCGTCGATCGTTCGGTTTTTGAACTCTGTCCCGTTATCGGAGAGGAAGACTTCAGGTGTTCCAAACCGGAGACAGATGCGTTCCGTAAATTCCGCCAGTATTGCGTCGCCTGTGGCGCGGCGAAGCGGAATTACTTCCACCCACCGAGTGAATAAAGCCTGAAAAACTAGGATGTCTTCGTACCCTTTACTCGTCTTGGGTAGCGGGCCCATAATGTCGCCTGCGACATATTGCCAGGGTCGTTCGATGACCCTGCGGCCCATGAGGCCCGTCGGCGGCCTTTGCTCAGCCTTTATCTGCTAGCAAGTCTGGCATTGCCGCACGTAATTGGCGATGCACGCATGCATACGTGGCCAATAATACTAACGGGCAACCGGTGCGAGAGTCTTCTCTCGCCCCAAGTGTCCTGCAGTGGGGCTATCATGACACTCTTTCATGATATCTCCTTGCTTTTCTTGAGGAATGATGAGCTTCCAAGCCTCGTCGTCCTCCCCCAGGATTCCTTGCATCAGTTGGTCCGGGTTATTGTAGAATAGTCTACCTCCGACCCACTTCATCTTTGGCTCGGTGAGTGGTTCCTCTTTTGCTTTCTTCAGTTGTTGGAGGTACCACTCATCCGGGGAAATTTCTGTCCATGGGACACATGCCACCGGTGTCTCCTCGCCCTCCTCCTCGTACATTCGAGAAAGGGCGTCTGGGACTATATTGAGCGCGCCTTTCCTGTGCTCAACAGTGAATTGGTGGCCTTGCAGCTCCAAGGCCCACCGCGCTAATCGCCCTGTCGGACCACTCCGTGTGCGCAGCTAACGCAAACAGCTGTGGTCCGTGACTACGCGAAACGCGTAGCCTTCTATGTATGGGCGAAACTTCTTTATCGCCCATACTACAGCGAGATACTCTCTCTCTGTCACGCTGTAGTTCCTCTCGGCAGGTGAGAGGACGCGGCTGGCGAACTCCAGTGCTCGCTCCTTGCCGTCTTCAAACTGAAGTTGAACCGCTCCGATTCCCGAGTCGCTTGCATCCGTTTGCACAACAAACTCGTTATTGAAGTCAGGGTGTTGCAAGACTGGTGCGGAGGCTATGACAGCATTTATCCGCTCGAATGCGGAGTGTTGTACTTCAGTCCACTGAAACTTACGCTCCTTCTTCGTTAGTTGCGTAAGTGGTTTGGCAATCGAGGCGAGGTTGTTCAGGAACCTCCTGTACCACGATGCCATGCCTAAGAAGCGTCTTAGCTGCTTAACGTTCTTGGGCGGCGGGTACTCTAGTACCGGCCTTATCTTTTCTGGGTCAGGGCGGAACCCGTCTTGGTTCACCGCTTTGGCCTTGTGGAAAGCCGCGTCCATCCGTTTTGCCGGATATCCGTCCGGCGAAACTTTGAATGTATTGACTTTTCGATAGTCAATACACATCCGGTATCCTCCACCGGATTTCTTCACCACCACGACCGGGCTTGACCACGGGCTCGTAGATGGTTCAATGACACCAGCGTCCAGTAACTTTTGGACCTGCGCGTGCATTTCAGCTTCTATTACCGGTGAATACGGGTAATATCGCTGTTTGATGGGGCGAGCATTTCCCACATCAATTGTATGGGTCACCCACGTGGTGCACCCAAGTGTGGTCGGCTCCGTGCCGACCATTTCGTGCACAAGTGCCTCGACTTGCGCTCGTTGCTCCTCGGTTACCTGGCCTAAGCCTACTGAACCGATCTGGATAATGTTAACCTCTTTAACTGATGCCAGCTGGAGATCTACGCTAACGTTGTCGTCCACCAACGTCAGCTGGTTTGATTGCGGATTGTGTACTGAGCCGAATTCCCGCATGAAATTCGTGCCCAAGTAACAATCTGCGTCCAATGCAGGGATGATCGACACTTTGATCTCCCTGCTTATGCCCCCTATCCTAAAGGGAAGGTAAGCACACCCCACGATTGGGCTCGTGCTACCGTTAGCGAGCTTCGCACCTGCATGCTTGCTTGGCATAAGTGTTCGGCCACATGCAGTTATCAACTGCAGCCCATCACTGTGACCGATGCGCCTGTATCGTACAGCGGGCGGAAGTGGAACCCTTCCACTTCCACCTGTAACCACCATCTGGTTTACAGGTTTTCCTCCACCGGAGCGTCCGGTAGTGCTGTCCCGCTGACGCCCTGGGAGGTTGATTCCGAAGCTTCCTGACTAGCTTCGGTAGCGTTCGAGGAAGTAGTTGAGTGCCCTACTTCCCCTGTTGCTCGTTTTCCGGCGAGCAATTAGGGCACTTTGCTTGGATTACGCCTTCCTTGTTGCATCCAAAGCAACGAATGGGTTCCTTCGTTTGCCCCTTTTTCTGGCCGTCCTTCCCGCTGCCACTACTATTTTTTGAGTTACTTTCGCGGAAAGCTTTCACTAGCTCTCCGCTAAGTTTCGTTAATAGGTCGGCCATTTCTTGCCGACCTATCCCGGCTATTTGAGCATCGGGCTTCTCCTGTTTGTCCAGTGTTGCGGCGTCCGTTGCTGCAACTTTTATTGGGGAAGACGTCCTTGTCTTCCCGCTCTGCGGTTTGTATGCCGTCTCTGGCATCACCGCCTTAGTCGGAGGGATTGGCGTCCTGTCGCCCTTCTCCCTATCTAGGATGTATATTGCTTTCACGCATTAATCAACTAGATCATCTGTGCTATTGCAGGTTTCTATCCTGACTATCCTCTTGATCTCTGGGAGAAGGTTCATGTAAACATTCTCGATCTCTTGAGGTTTCGTCATCCTCGGGGATACCTCACGTAACATGCTCTCCGTGCATGTCACGTAATGGCTGCTGGTTTCTCCGCTTTGTTGGAAACGACGCCTGATGTCGTCTCGTAGGCGCTCTTGTCTGTCATGGGCGCAGCCCCATCTGCGCCGGGTGGCTCGACAAAAGTCTGACCAAGTTCGCCAGTCGCTGCTGTGGTTTCGGTACCACATACTTGCAACGTCTTTTAGGACACACGGGAGCAACGCCAGCATGTCGCTCTCGTTCAGTTTTGCCGCTCGGGCATTGTCCTCGAAACTTTTAAGGGAAGACTCCACGTCTTCTCCTTGTTTAGCCGAGAATGAGACACTCCATCGGCTAGCTATTCGGCTGGGGTCCTTGTGACCTCTGCCTGTGCGATTTGATTCGCTTGTGGAAGGACCGATGTGCTCTCTCATCCTTCCGTTCGTGAAGTCAGTCCACGTTCTGATTTCGCGAGGCGGGATTCGCCGTTGCGCGTTCTGAATGGTGTGCGCGCCATTCAGTGTTTCGTTGATTCCAGGTTCGTCTATCGTGTACGTATACCGTCAGTGTCCTCGCCTGTGTGACACTTGTGTTCAACAGGTTGTCGTATTTCCGTTCGATTGCTCGAACGGCTTGCTGGATCTCTCGTAGCAGAGACTCCACTCTCGACGTCTGATCTCGAGATGACTGACTGTCGTCGTCAGTCTCGCTATCTTGGCTTTTTTCATTATCTGGCCTTGATGGCGGTGTGCGACTTGGCTCCCTGTTGCCAACTATTCTGTCGCTTTCAGAATGGCAGATTATGCTATTCTGGTAATGTGAGAGAGGGTGAGGACGGCCCTTCTCATAATTCTCGTCCTGAATGGTCGTGGATGTCTTGTCCATGCAAATATCTTCTATGAACGACTTCCTCAGTGATTCGCGGACTGTGCGTAACTCCTCCTCGTTTGAGGAGTTACACACCTGAAAATCGGCTGCGGTATAATAACCCTGTAGCCAATTGTACAGACGGTGACGCTGCACGAAGCAGTCACCGTCTGTTCTTAGTCCGAGTTGCTGGATTGTCTCTTCCAGCTCCTCGACTGGGATCGCCATCAGCCACTGCTGGACGTCTCCTTCTGTTGGTTCTTGCTTGTACTCCATCTTCACCTGATTGAGTACAGGCCTGCCCTCTATCCCAAAAACACGAAACAATTAATGGGACGGCCTTTTCGGTTGGCGACGCAACTACCCCTGACGTGTAGTGTGAGATTCTCTCTGAAACACGTCTTAGAGAATTTCCTCACGACTGCCTACCGTTTGTAGCACAGTCGCGTTTGAACTGCGTAAAAAAAAAACTCTATTTATTTAACGCGTCTCTATTTGAAATGCTCGCTGACAAATTCAGCGAGAAAACGAATTTTCCTCGAAAACTTTCGATTTTTGAAGTCAATTTGAATGGAAAAAATTCTCCTTAGAATTTTCTCCCAGACATGTTTCTCGTGTTAGTAAATTACAATCTTTGTAAATTACATATGTTCGCTAACTAGCCAACACGAGAGGTTCCTAGTCGAAAATGCTAATTCTTGTTTTTTTTTTTTGCTTCCGGGTTGTTAAAATTTCACTGTTTTTTTTGTTTTCACTCAACAGCTGCCCGATACAGAAGCAGGTCACGGCTGCGACTGTATGTTGTTGAATGCTTTCTGAACACCCCGCGTGTTCAGTGATTAAAAGCTTTTGAATGGAAACAGGGCACGGCTAGGCCGTTCGCTTATTTAATCAGAATTTGGAACTCTCCGTGAGTTCCAATATCGCAAAGTCTCAGAACAGGAGCAGGGCACGGCTGCGACTGTTCACTTTCCGACTGTACTCCAGGAATTTCAACAAAAGTGAAAAAGAAATTTTTGACAGGAGCAGGTTACGGCTGCAACTGTCTGAACGAATTAATTCTCCGAACGCGAATAAAAAATCGAAAAACTTAATTTCCGACCGAATCCGCTTGCAAAAACAAGAGAAGTCGCCTTTTCGCACGTTCCTTCCGCCTGAAGGAACGTTCGCCACCACGCGAGATTCTCTCTCTCCACCTAAATCTACTAACGGAAAAATCTCCTGATTTTTCCCCCTCAATTTCCTAAAGAAAATTTTATTCTGATCCCTCTTCACGAACGCACGCGAACTCTCGAATCTAATTTCAATTTTGAATTTCGCGGCTTTTTCACTCCCTGTGAAAAAGTCCGCCGCCACCTAGCGGCCGATTCGCGAAGCTTCTCTTGCTTCTAGATTACCGACTCGGTCGGTAATCCGATCTGCAAATTCAAAATCTTTTGAAAATAAAAATTCGTAAATCGCTGCGGTGTACTTCTAACCTCCGAATGCACGTGAAGTTGGGCGCCAGTTGTAACGGGGCTGCCTATGACCAATTGTCTCGCGCAGGAGACCTTCCTCCGTAATATTGGTGCAATGGGGCACGTGCGAGTGCCCCTCGAGATCCTTACCTCGGGGTGCGCGCGAGCACCAGACGGCGAACGCACGTCGCCGCGGCCCGTGTACAACGCGAGAGTACGCCTGTACTCTCGCTTTTCGTACTCGCGTGCTGATGCGCGAACGCACTCCTCGCGTTCGCGTGGCCGTCGTCCTCCTCGACGACAGCTGATACCGGCCGCTCAGCTCTACGACAGAGTGGCGGTATCCGGGAGGTTACGGATGTGAAGGGTTTGCCGAGTAGTCCCGCGGACTACTCGGAAGAATAACGCGGACAAGTAAAATGCAATTCGGAGGCCTTTATTGCCTCCGTAAAAGAAAATCACAAATGTTTCGGTCGCGAGGGTTAGTAGACGACGGGCCGCGCCGAGAATTCACCGGCCGCTCGCGCGGTCTGCAATCGGCGATGTTTACGCGGAGCACGACTTTGCTCCATGTAAACAAACGCAAAGTTCGGGAGCAGGCCGCCTGCCTGCTCCGTGTGTACACACACGCACACACGCACATGAAGGAACGGGTCGCTTACCCGTTCAACGCGATGTACCGCGAACACGACCTCGAGCCCGTGCTCGAGGTACCGACGTTGCACCACGCGGCGGCGCATATCCGAGAGCCGAGACTCTCACCGCACGAGAGTCCGCGTCCGCGAACTAAGGAGAGAGAGAGAGGAGCGGTGAACTGGGGACGGTTCCCTACGTTCACTCAACCGAATTCGACGCCAGGGAGTCAAGGCGCTCCTTGACTCCTCGCCAGTACGCGCCCGCACTCACAATTGTAGTCGGGCGGTACTTAGGTGTCGCAGCTTTGGCTCGTGCAAGGCTGCTACCTCGTTCGCTCGTCCTACGCCTCGCCTCCTGGTGAACTCGCCGGTTTCGCTGTTTCGCTTGCGCACGCGTCCGTCGTCGGTGACGGCTCGAGAGAATTTTTCGAGCTTCCAAAATGGCCGCCGCTCCCGCGCGCCACGGCCTAACTCTCCCTCTCGCCGCGAAGGCTCGCGACGGCGCACTACCGGATAAATTGAAGTATTTTGTCTCAAAATCGTAGGTCTCGCGATTGGATCAATCTAGATCGATGAAAATTTTTACAGGGGTAGTTGATGTAATTAATAATAAGGGAAAAATGTTATGAAGAGGTGAAGGTCGTAGCTTCACCTTTAAAAAAAATGTTAAACTTGTCCGTTTCGTAAAAAAAATTAGTTTCTGTTAGATAAATATTTTTTATATTAAAATATCATATATTGTAGGTTTTTTTTTATAAATTTAAACATTATTTTCAACTTTTAGAGTTATACTTTATAGAGAAATCTATATATATGCAGTGCAATAAAATATGTATTTATTTAACTATATTTATATATATGCGTTTGTTTGTCTGTGTATATAATATACATATATAAGTATTGAAAACATATAATATACACAGATAACATATATATATACAATATATATAACATATATATATATATATATATACTAGGGGGGGTACCTCCCTACTCGCTTCGCTCGTCCACCCACCATTTTGTGATACAGGTGAATTCTAGAAAATAATTGTTGCATTTTTCTCATTTTTTTACCTGTATACGATATGAAACTTCATTTACCCAATTGATTTAGCGATATTATTGAATAGATTTATTTTTTCAGTCAAATTCCAGAAGATAATTTTTTATAACCATTATTTTATTTTAAAACTATTATTTCAATTTAAAATTTTCAGCAACACGATAATTGCGTCATTTTTTAATTTTATTTACTAAATGCTCATTATTATCGTTTTCTGCTATATCAATGATTAAATATTTCATAGACTGTATCGTTATACGATTTTGAAGTTAAAATTACACTTTCATAAAAATGTCGATTTTTCATATCTTTAAGTATCCAAAAATTTCATCTATAATAATTTCATTTGTATAATTGATTTTGGGATTTTTGTTACTTTACTTTATCGATCATAGTTTGATAAAAAATTGCCATTGGCTACATTTAAAATCCAAAATTTAAATTCGATATCATTTTCCGAAATTATTTTATTTTTCTTTAATGACATACATTTAAAATTTTGTCGCAGTATACCTATTTTTATAATTATTTTAATATTGAGGAGGGGTTGAGGAGGGGTTCAATATTGAGGATGTTCCTGAGGAGGGGGTAAGGAATATCACTGAGGAGGGGGAGGAGGGGGGAGGAGGGGGAGGAGCCGGGAGGAGGGGGGAGCAGGGGGGGATAGTTAAAGAGGAGCAGGAATATTTTTTAAATATATGAAAAAATATCATGAAAATGATAAATATAACATAAATTAATGAAAAAAATGAGGAGAGGAAATGTTGAATGAGGAGGGGTGGAGGAGCGGGGAGGAGCGGGGAGGAGGGGGGAGGAGGGTGATAATCTTTGGTTTTGACCTTATAACTATATAATATAGGGATATGTATGCCATAGTGGCCCTTTGAGGAGATTTTTTGACGCTATCGAGCACTTTGGGGAGATTTGAGGTACTTTGGAGAGCTCTCCAAAGTGCCATACCCGTATAGGTCAGTTTGGAGAGCTCTCCAAAGTGCCCATATACTTAAAGAGCAGTTTGAGGAGCCAAATAAATAATATTCTCAGAATATCCCGCAAGTACTATTTTATGTAAAAAGAATGAATTTAATGCAATAATTAATCATTATAGCTTACAAGAAATTAACATTCCAGCTATACTTGGTTTCGGTTAATGGAAAAGGGCGACAATCCCTATTAAGGACTGAAACTAAGTATTTGCTCATCAGCAAATGCTAAACATTAGATTTGATTAATATAAACGGACAAAGTAGTGTAAACGAAAAGATTTGCTTTATTTATATAGTCCAAGTCTTATTATAATATGGCAAGGTATATGGCAAAGGAATTACGGCGACCCCATAAACCCTCGAAATCTACAGTTCACGCTATAAGTCTCCAAACATGAGAGGGAATAAAACAGACCCATTTATGACTGCATTAAATTATACAATACGGGACAATTAGAAATTGATAATTACAATTGATTAAATCTTGTCCGCAGGTCAATATGTCCTTGTTTCCAAATGACGGATTACGAGGACATTGCTTATTATTCATAGTGCCTGAATATTTTTTCATCTGCAAATCTTCATTATTAGATTCCGTTCAATTTGCTTTTCAGTAGAAAATTTAATATAAAACTCGGCAGTATTGCCAATAAAAAATTATTCTGTTAACGATTTTTGTTCAGATGCAACAACAGTAAGCAGCGCCAAGGGATTACGGCGACCCCCTTAACATTCTACAACTGCACCCAAGCAATTAGTCCCAATATACGAGAGTGAATAATTCAGGCTCATTTCAAGGCAGTATTAACGCACAAGCCTAAACAAAATTGGGCATTGATATTATAGATTATTATTGATTAGGTTTCATCTTCAGTTCAATATGGTCTTGTTTCCAAATGACGGATTAAGACGACATTGCTTATTATTCTTTGTGCCTGAATATTTTTGCATCTGCAAATCTTGATTATTTGACTCCGTACGCTTTTCTTTTCGGTAGCCAATAGAATATTAAAATAATGCTGTATTTTAACTGAAAAATTATTCTGATAAAGATTGTTTTTAGATGTAAAATAGTAAGTAGCGGGAAAGGATTACGGCGACCCCCTTAACATTCTACGACTGCACCCAAGCAATTAGACCCAATATATGAGAGCGAATCCTTCAGGCTCATTTCAAGGCCGTATTAACGCACAAGCCTAGGCAAAATTGGGCATTGATATTATAGATTTCTAATGATTAGGTTTCATCCCCAGTTCAACATGTACTTGTTTCGGAACGACAGATTACGACGACATTGCTTATTATTCTTAGTGCCTGAATACTTTATCGTAGCTCCTCTTATTAGATTCTGTTCGATTTGCTTTTCAGTAGAAAATTTAATATAAAACTCGGCAGTATTGTCAACAAAAAAAAAATTCTGTTAACAATTTTTGTTCAGATGCAACATTAATAAGCAGCGCAAAAGGATTACGGCGACCCCCTTAACAATCTACGACTGCACCTAAGCAATTAGACCCAATATATGAGAGTGAATCCTTCAGGCTCATTTAAAAGCTGTATTAACACATCAACTAAAGCAAAATTGTTAATTGATTACTACTGATTAGGTTTCATCCCCAGTTCAATAATTACTATGTTCCCGTTGACGGTTTACGACAACATTGCATATTATTCTTAGTGCATGAATATTTTTTCATCTTCCAATCTTAATTATTTGACACTGTTCGCCTTTCTTTTCGGTAGCCATTAGAATATTAATGTAATGCTGTATTTTAAACGAAAATATATTCTGACAACGATTGTTTTTAGATGTAAAAATAATAAGTAGCGGAAAAAGATTACGGCGCCACCCTCAAAATTCGAATGCTACACTCAAACGTTTAGATCCAATATATGAGTGTGACTACTTCAGGCTCATTTCAAGGCAGTATTAACGCGGACACCTAAGCAAAATTGGGAATTGGTTATATTGATTACTATTCATTAAGTTTCATCCTCCGTTCAACATGTTCTCCTTTCCGAACGACGGATTACGACGACATTGCTTATTATGCTTAGTACCTGAATACTTTTTCGTTGCACATCTTCATTATAAGATTCTGTTCGATTTGCTTTTCAGTAGAACATTTAATATAAAACTCGGCAGTATTGCCAACAAAAAATTATTCTGTTAACGATTTTTGTACAGATGCAACAATAGTAAGCAGCGCAAAAGGATTACGGCGACCCCCTTAACAATCTACGACTGCACCCAAGCAATTAGTCCCAATATATGAGAGTGAATACTTCAGGCTCATTTCAAGGCAGTATTAACGCATAAGCCTAAACAAAATTGGGCATTGATATTATAGATTATTATTGATTAGGTTTCATCTTCAGTTCAATATGGTCTTGTTTCCAAATGACGGATTAAGACGACATTGCTTATTATTCTTTGTGCCTGAATATTTTTGCATCTGCAAATCTTGATTATTTGACTCCGTACGCTTTTCTTTTCGGTAGCCAATAGAATATTAAAATAATGCTGTATTTTAACTGAAAAATTATTCTGATAAAGATTGTTTTTAGATGTAAAAATAGTAAGTAGCGGAAAAGGATTACGGCGACCCTCTTAACATTCTACGACTGCACCCAAGCAATTATACCCAATATATGAGAGTGAATACTTCAGGCTCATTTAAAGGCTGTATTAACACATCAACTAAAGCAAAATTGTTAATTGATTACTACTGATTAGGTTTCATCACCAGTTCAATAGTTACTACGTTCCCGTTGACGGTTTACGACAACATTGCGTATTATTCTTAGTGCCTGAATATTTTTGCATCTGCAAATCTTGATTATTTGACTCCGTACGCTTTTCTTTTCGGTAGCCAATAGAATATTAAAATAATGCTGTATTTTAACTGAAAAATTATTCTGATAAAGATTGTTTTTAGATGTAAAATAGTAAGAAGCGGAAAAGGATTACGGCGATCCATTAAAAATCTACGACTGCACCCAAGCAATTAGTCCCAATATATGAGAGTGAATACTTCAGGCTCATTTCAAGGCAGTATTAACGCGTACACCTAAGCAAAATTGGGCATTGATATTATAGATTATTATTGATTAGGTTTCATCCTCAGTTCAATATGGTCTTGTTTCCAAATGACGGATAAAGACGACATTGCTTATTATTCTTTGTGCCTGAATATTTTTGCATCTGCAAATCTTGATTATTTGACTCCGTACGCTTTTCTTTTCGGTAGCCAATAGAATATTAAAATAATGCTGTACTTTAACTGAAAAATTATTCTGATAAAGATTGTTTTTAGATGTAAAAATAGTTAGTAGCGGAAACGGATTACGGCGACCCCATTCAGGTTCATTTAAAAGCTGTATTAACACATCAACTAAAGCAAAATTGTTAATTGATTACTATTGATTAGGTTTCATCCCCAGTTCAATAATTACTATATTCCCGTTGATGGTTTACGACAACATTGCGTATTATTCTTAGTGCCTGAATATTTTTTCATTTTCCAATCCTGATTATTTGACACCGTTCGCCTTTCTTTTCGGTAGCCAATAGAATATTAATATAATGCTGTATTTTAAACGAAAAAATATTCTGACAACGATTGTTTTTAGATGTAAAAATAATAAATAGCGGAAAAAGATTACGGCGCCACCCTTAAAATTCGAATGCTGCACCCAAAAGTTTAGATCCAATATATGAGTGTGACTACTTCAGGCTCATTTCAAGGCAGTATTAACGTGTACACCTAAGCAAAATTGGGAATTGGTTATATTGATGTTCAACATGTTCTCCTTTCCGAACGACGGATTACGACGACATTGCTTATTATGCTTAGTACCTGAATACTTTTTCGTTGCACATCTTCATTATAAGATTCTGTTCGATATGCTTTTCAGTAGAACATTTAATATAAAACTCGGCAGTATTGCCAACAAAAAATTATTCTGTTAACGATTTTTGTACAGATGCAACAATAGTAAGCAGCGCAAAAGGATTACGGCGACACCTTTAACAATCTACGACTGCACCCAAGCAATTAGACCCAATATATGAGAGTGAATCCTTCAGCCTCATTTAAAAGCTGTATTAACACATCAACTAAAGCAAAATTGTTAATTGATTACTACTGATTAGGTTTCATCCCCAGTTCAATAATTACTATGTTCCCGTTGACGGTTTACGACAACTATGCGTATTATTCTTAGTGCCTGAATATATTTTCATCTTCAAATCTTGATTATTTGACTCCGTACGCTTTTCTTTACGGTAGCCAATAGAATATTAAAATAATGCTGTTCAGATGCAACAACAGTAAGCAGCGCCAAGGGATTACGGCGACCCCCTTAACATTCTACAACTGCACCCAAGCAATTAGTCCCAATATACGAGAGTGAATAATTCAGGCTCATTTCAAGGCAGTATTAACGCACAAGCCTAAACAAAATTGGGCATTGATATTATAGATTATTATTGATTAGGTTTCATCTTCAGTTCAATATGGTCTTGTTTCCAAATGACGGATTAAGACGACATTGCTTATTATTCTTTGTGCCTGAATATTTTTGCATCTGCAAATCTTGATTATTTGACTCCGTACGCTTTTCTTTTCGGTAGCCAATAGAATATTAAAATAATGCTGTATTTTAACTGAAAAATTTTTCTGATAAAGATTGTTTTTAGATGTAAAATAGTAAGTAGCGGGAAAGGATTACGGCGACCCTCTTAACATTCTACGACTACACCCAAGCAATTAGACCCAATATATGAGAGTGAATCCTTCAGGCTCATTTCAAGGCAGTATGAACGCGTACACCTAAGCAAAATTGGGAATTGGTTTTCTACTGATTAGGTTTCATCCCCAGTTCAATAATTACTATGTTCCCGTTGACGGTTTACGACAACATTGCGTATTATTCTTAGTGCCTCAATATTTTTTCATCTTCAAATCTTGATTATTTGACACCGTACGCTTTTCTTTTCGGTAGCCAATAGAATATTAAAATAATGCTGTATTTTAACTGAAAAATTATTCTGATAAAGATTGTTTTTAGATGTAAAAATAGTAAGAAGCGGAAAAGGATTACGGCGACACCCTTAAAATTGGAAAGCTGCACCCAAGCTTTTAGATCCCATATTTGAGTTTGACTACTTCAGGCTCATCTGAAGGCAATATTAACGCGTACACCTAATCAAAATTGGGAATTGGTTATATTGATTACTATTCATTAAGTTTCATCCCCAGTTCAACATGTTCTCCTTTCCGAACGACGGATTACGACGACATTGCTTATTATGCTTAGTACCTGAATACTTTTTCGTTGCACATCTTCATTATAAGATTCTCTTCGATTTGCTTTTCAGTAGAACATTTAATATAAAACTCGGCAGTATTGCCAACAAAAAATTATTCTGTTAACGATTTTTGTACAGATGCAACAATAGTAAGCAGCGCAAAAGGATTACGGCGACCCCTTTAACAATCTACGACTGCACCCAAGCAATTAGACCCAATATATGAGAGTGAATCCTTCAGCCTCATTTAAAAGCTGTATTAACACATCAACTAAAGCAAAATTTTTAATTGATTACTACTGATTAGGTTTCATCCCCAGTTCAATAATTACTATGTTCCCGTTGACGGTTTACGACAACTATGCGTATTATTCTTAGTGCCTGAATATTTTTTCATCTTCAAATCTTGATTATTTGACTCCGTACGCTTTTCTTTACGGTAGCCAATAGAATATTAAAATAATGCTGTATTTTAACTGAAAAATTATTCTGATAAAGATTGTTTTTAGATGTAAAATAGTAAGTAGCGGGAAAGGATTACGGCGACCCCCTTAACATTCTACGACTGCACCCAAGCAATTAGACCCAATATATGAGAGTGAATCCTTCAGGCTCATTTCAAGGCCGTATTAACGCACAAGCCTAGGCAAAATTGGGCATTAATATTATAGATTTCTAATGATTAGGTTTCATCCCCAGTTCAACATGTACTTGTTTCGGAACGACAGATTACGACGACATTGCTTATTATTCTTAGTGCCTGAATACTTTATCGTAGCTCCTCTTATTAGATTCTGTTCGATTTGCTTTTCAGTAGAAAATTTAATATAAAACTCGGCAGTATTGTCAACAAAAAAAAATTCTGTTAACAATTTTTGTTCAGATGCAACATTAATAAGCAGCGCAAAAGGATTACGGCGACCCCCTTAACAATCTACGACTACACCTAAGCAATTAGACCCAATATATAAGAGTGAATCCTTCAGGCTCATTTAAAAGCTGTATTAACACATCAACTAAAGCAAAATTGTTAATTGATTACTACTGATTAGGTTTCATCCCCAGTTCAATAATTACTATGTTCCCGTTGACGGTTTACGACAACATTGCGTATTATTCTTAGTGCCTGAATATTTTTTCATCTTCAAATCTTGATTATTTGACTCCGTACGCTTTTCTTTTCGGTAGCCAATAGAATATTAAAATAATGCTGTATTTTAACTGAAAAATTATTCTGATAAAGATTGTTTTTAGATGTAAAGATAGTAAGTAGCGGGAAAGGATTACGGCGACCCCCTTAACATTCTACGACTGCACCCAAGCCATTAGACCCAATATATGAGAGTGAATCCTTCAGGCTCATTTCAAGGCAGCATTAACGCGTACACCTAAGCAAAATTGGGAATTGGTTAAATTGATTACTATTTATTAAGTTTCATCCCCAGTTCAACATGTTCTCCTTTCCGAACGACGGATTACGACGACATTGCTTATTATGCTTAGTACCTGAATACTTTTTCGTTGCACATCTTCATTATAAGATTCTCTTCGATTTGCTTTTCAGTAGAACATTTAATATAAAACTCGGCAGTATTGCCAATAAAAAATTATTCTGTTAACGATTTTTGTACAGATGCAACAATAGTAAGCAGCGCAAAAGGATTACGGCGACCCCATTAACAATCTACGACTGCACCCAAGAAATTAGTCCCAATATAGGAGAGTGAATACTTCAGGCTCATTTCAAGGCAGTATTAACGCACAAGCCTAAACAAAATTGGGCATTGATATTATAGATTATTATTGATTAGGTTTCATCCTCAGTTCAATATGGTCTTGTTTCCAAATGGCGGATTAAGACGACATTGCTTATTATTCTTTGTGCCTGAATATTTTTGCATCTGCAAATCTTGATTATTTGACTCCGTACGCTTTTCTTTTCGGTAGCCAATAGAATATTAAAATAATGCTGTATTTTAACTGAAAGATTATTCTGATAAAGATTGTTTTTAGATGTAAAAATAGTAAGAAGCGGAAAAGGATTACGGCGACACCCTTAAAATTGGAAAGCTGCACCCAAGCGTTTAGATCCCATATATGAGTGTGACTACTTCAGGCTCATCTGAAGGCAATATTAACGCGTACACCTATGCAAAATTGGGAATTGCTTATATTGATTACTATTCATTAAGTTTCATCCCCAGTTCAACATGTTCTCCTTTCCGAACGACGGATTACGACGACATTGCTTATTATGCTTAGTACCTGAATACTTTTTCGTTGCACATCTTCATTATAAGATTCTCTTCGATTTGCTTTTCAGTAGAACATTTAATATAAAACTCGGCAGTATTGCCAACAAAAAATTATTCTGTTAACGATTTTTGTACAGATGAAACAATAGCAACGAAGATAGACTCCTATAGAAGCCGAATGCCCTATCCCCAAGTGAAGCAAAAATAGTAGGGTACGCACCCCGACCACCCGCAGCGCTCGCGTCGATTTCAACCGTGCTGTCGGTAGCCGTGTCGGTAACCCGATAACGCGCACGGTGGATAACACATCGTCTCATATGATACATATAATTTGATCGAATGGTAAATTTAACCCGATAGACTTGATACTTTTGGATGCGGGTTCAAATCGACTTTGAAAATTTTTTTTTTTTTTTTTTAATTTAAATAAATTTTAAAATGGATTTATTCAAATTTTATTCACTTTAAAATTACATTTACTTAAAATTTAAATCAATGAAATGAAATGAAATTAAATTAAATTACATAAAATGAAATAAAATAAAATTAAATGAAATTAAATGAAATTAAATAAAATTAAATAAAATTATATAAATTCAAATAAAATGGAACAAAATGAAATAAAATAAAATTAAATTAAATAAAATGGAATAAAATGAAATAAAATAAAATGAAGTGAACTGAAATTAAATAAAATTAAATTAAATAACATTAAATAAATGAAATAAAATAAAATTTAATGAAATAAAATGAAATAAAATAAAATAAAATAAATAAAATAAAATAAAATAAAATAAAATAAATAATAAAATAAAATAAAATAAAATAAAATAAAGTGACGTGAAAATTCAACAGATTTCCGCACTACCTTGAGGTACTGTTGTCAGTGCGTTGGTCTTTTTCTTTTTATTTTAATTTGGAATAAACTATACAAAAATATTAAAATAAAAAAAAAATAGCATAATTATTTCAAATAAAACCTGGAGACCTTCGCCAATAGCCCTACACAAACCACGAAAATTCAGCAACTCTGCACCTGAAAAAAACTTATATTAATTAAACAAATTACTGGAGACTTAAGAATCCGTAGCTGCATCTGAAAAAAACTGATATTAGTTAAATTAATTGCTGAACACTTTGGCATTTTTGGCTGCACCTGAAAAAAATCTTACACTAACTATGCGCATTATTACGCTCGTATCATCATCAACTGATCATTTACGGAGACATATGCTTGATAAATGAAATTCTTATCAAACATATAGTCCACATACAATGAGGAAGGAATTATTCCCTCCTGTGGCTACCTAGACCCACATCAGCGTCAGATAAATACCGTGACCTTGTTCTAGGTAGAGAAATATTTCTCGAATCGGCGCTAAAAAGGAAACGGGGTCGCGAAAAGGTCACCACTTAAATAAAAAAAATTGATTAATTGTTAAAAATGTTAAAATTGTTAAAATTAATTGTCTTAAATAAAAAATGTTAACTGCCAGTCATCTGAAATAAATGCGGTGATTAATAATTTAATTTAAGCAATTTTTTTATAGGCTTTTGTAAATTACAATTCAAACGTTTTTTGGCTTTTTTATCGCGATAATCTTTTGATATCCACTTTATATGATAAAAAATATGAATTTTCAGGAAAAATTTTATCAAGAAAACGCGATGATTTATGCACTCGTTGCTACACAACAACTGACTAGAAGAATTTTTGATTTGTCTGAAAATTAATTGATATAAAAATTCTAAAACATTGGGGAGGTGAGCTATTTTCGCAAATTCTTTTTCAAAAATTTCATACAAAAGAAAAACATCCGAAAGGAAAGCAGATGTAGGAACTTTCAAACTTCCGTAAGGTTGCCCTTGTGCGGAAGGATAAGCTTTCCACTGTAATAGAAGATCAGTCGATGAATCTAAGGTTTTGTCACAGTTTATTAAATATTCAGCGCAATTTTCACAATTAAATTTATTTAAACATTTAAACGCGAGATAACCAGCAACGTATTTTTTACTGCATTTCTCAAGATTAGAGGACTGTTCCACGATTTCAGAATCGTATAAATTTTCCAAATCCTCTTTTACTAATAATTCGGTATCTTTATTAATAAACCAATCCTCTAATCTTTTATTAATTGCGCAAACCTGAGCATCATTTTTTTTATCTATAAAGTCATTTTTATTATCGTCATCATATTTACTAAAATTAGAAATTAATAATCGCGCTTCATCGGGTTCGCAATTTGCTCCAACGGGTGGTACCAGTAATGTTATCATTAACGCGTACTGGAAATTTCTACGAAATTGCATGGTTGTTGGATTATCATTATGCCCTGAGCGAGATCTCACAGAACCGAAAAAGTTTTCTATTTTGTCTTGATTTAAACGCAAAGTTAATAAATACGGCTTATTTTCACTTTTTAAATTGTTCCATAACTCTAATATCCCATTTATAGTTATAATGAAACTGTTAAAGCAGTCTGGATTTTTCCCGCCGTTTGCCATCCATTTTTCAATCCAGAGCACTGCATCGCGTAAACAATTCTCTACTTCCGGGTTTGCAACGATAAACCGCGCCTCAAGGGATTTGAGTCATGGAAGGTTCGCGCATTTAAACAATCAAAAATATCATTTAATCTTTTGCAAAAATTACCGGTCGCGATGGCAGCTGGATTTTTTATATCGCCCGAAGTAGCACCTGCCATAAGGCCAGCGTACATAGAATTGCTAAAGACTTGCGTTGCTAAACTAACCGTCATTTTTTCAAAATTATTAGGATTTATATGACGATCTGTTAATTTTGGTGCGGCTTTACACGATTTTACGCGCTCGACCTCCCTCAGTTCGCAAATGGCCTTCCAAGAAACCGACTCATTTTGCACTGCAATGTCATTTTTTATTAAGTTATTTCTAATGCATTTTAAAATATGTGGAGTATCAAACCCGAACGTGACTCTACGGTTTTTAAATTCTATAAAAGGACGATTTTTATTAATACCTAATAACGAAATGGCTTTTTGATTGGTGGCACCTTGATCACAAACCATGTGCCGAACTTTAAACCCAATTTCTTCAGTTATTTGCAATACGCCGTTAATAATTATTTGCAAATTATTACCCGACACTGGACCACTCGTTGGAAAGAACATTAATGGCTGTTTCCAATTGAAGGTTAAACCGGTAACTAAAAATACTAAAACCGATTTTACCATCCCCGGATCCCGTTCGCCGTATTCGCCAAGGTCATGATAACCCTCAATATAATCTTCTTTAAGGTTATATTCTAATCCGGGCCGTAAACTCATTTCGTCCCACATTAAAACGGATTCTTTTTCAAAATCGGATTTCCCGGCTAATTTTAATTTTAGTTGCTTGCAAAGTTCCTCGTTTTTACCCGGTTTTAAATTTAAAATATTTACCCACTTTTGAATGCACGAAATTGATGGTAAAGCATGACATTCCGAGTCTTTTAAATATTTATATGCCTTAGGAGATTTATAATAGAGGCCTAAAGCATATTGCTTTTCATCCTCTTCCCATTTCCGTTTTTTAATATGATTTAATTGCATTTTAAAGAAAGAAGCTACTTTAGGGTTAAAATGTTTTGACGCGTTGTCAATTAATTGCTGTTCAGTTAATTTTATTTTATCATTCTTTATACGGTTTATAACTCTAGATAATTTTTGTTTTAATATTTTATTTTCTTTAGCTAGCTTTTCATTTACAAATTTTAATTTTTTTACATTAATAACTGCAGTACCGCCTGTTTTTTTTTTTTTTGTTACCCGTGATTGATTATTGCTACCGTTCTCTAGCGGAGAATTTGCCCTTTTTAATTGGTCCGGGAATGGTATCTACAGAAACGTTGGTATTATTTTCAAAAACATTAATATTAATATTGTTTTCTTCCGAACTTCGAGGAACTGTACCAGGTTTCAGCATCCGTCTAGTAGTTGTGTAAACAAAATCAGATTCAATAAAATGCTCGCTACATACCCTTTTTTCCTGCAACCTATCGAGCCCTACAACATCCTCACTTAACTTGCGAAGATCCTCATCACCAATAACCTCTAACCATTGGTTTAAACTACAAAATAAATGACCAATTCAATTAAAATATATTTTTAATTGTTTATTGTTATTTATTTATAATTTTATTTTATTTCATTTTACTGTATTGTATTTTATTTTATTGTTATTAATTTAATCCAATTTTATTTTATTTTATTTCATTTTATTGGAATTTATTTTATTGTTACTAATTTAATTTAATTCAATTTATTTTAATTTCATTTAAATTTATTTTCATTTAATTTCATGTTATTCCATTTTATTTAATTTTATATAATTTTATTTAATTTGTGACGCGAGGTACTATCGGGTACCTGCGCGCCGTCGCGAGCCTACGCGGCGCGAGGAGGAGTTAGGCCGTGGCGCGCGGGAGCGGCGGCCATATTAGAATCTCGGGAGATTCTCTCTAGCCGTCGACGACGACGGGCGCGTGTGCGAGCTGACGACCTGGGAAAGGAGAGGAAGCGAGCGTCGGGAGCTTCTGTGCGAACGCGGTAGCAGCCTAGGACGAGCCAAGGCTGCGAGCATTGTAAGTACCGCCCGACTAGTCTTGTGAGTGCGGGCGCGTACCGGCGAGGAGTCAAGGAGCGCCTTGACTCCCTGGTGTCGAACGTTGTTCGGTGAACGTAGGGGGCCGTCCCCAGTTCACTACTTCTCTCTCTCTCTAGTTCGCGGTCGCGGACTCTCGTGCGGTGGGAGTCGCGACTCTTGTGGAAGAGTCGCTGCGCGGTGCGATACCGATACCTCGAGCACGAGCTCGAGGTCGGGTTCGTGAGTCGTCGCGCGGAACGGGTAAGCGACCCGTTCCTTCGCGTGTGCGTGTACGTGTGTGTACACGCAGGGCAGGCAGGCGGCTTGCTCTTGAGCGCAGTGTTTGTTTACGCGGAGCAAGGTCGCGCTCTGCGTAAACATCACCGATCGCGAATCGCGCGATCGGCCGGCGAACTCTCGGCGCGGCCGAGAGTTTGTAAGAGCGCGCGCGCTTGCGTTCGCGCGCGGCTCCACTCGGCAACACTCGGGCGTGTTCGGAGCAGTCGGCTCGCACGCCCGACGGCTACTAACCTTTCGGTGCGCGATCATTGTAATTTCTCTTACGGAGGCAATAAAGGCCTCCGACTTGTCATTTTACTTGATCGCGTTGTTCTTCCGAGTAGTCCGCGGGACTACTCGGCAAACCCTCCCCGTCTTTAATCTCCCGGATACCGCCACTCTATCGCAGAGCTGAGCGGCCGGCATCAGCTGTCATCCAGGAGGAAGACAGCCGCGCGAACGCGAGGAGCGCGTTCGTGCGACAGCACGCGAGTACGAGAAGTGAGAGTACAGGCGTACTCTCACGTTGTATACGGGCCGCGGCGACGTGTATTCGCCGTCGGGTGCTCGCGCGCACCCCGAGGTAAGGACCTCACGGGGCACTCGTGTGTGCCCCACCGCACCCATCTCGCGGAGACAGGTCTCCTCCGCGAGGTGAAACGGTCGACAATAACCCCGTTACAACTGGCGCCCAACTTTACGTGCATTCGGAGGTTAGGAGGACAGGACCACGACGCGACGAATTTTAATTTTTCGTGAGCGAAAAATTTTGAATTAGCAGAGCGGGTTACCGACTGGGTCGGTAATCTAGAAGCAGGAGAAGCTTCGCGAATCGGCCGCTAGGTGGCGGCGGGTTTTTTTTTCACAGGGAGCGAAAAAGCCGCGAAATTCAAATCTGAATTAAATTCTAGAGTTCGGGTGCGTTCGTGAAGAGGGAGTAAGAATAGAATTTTCTTTTAGGAACCGAAGGGGGAAAAATCAGGGGATTTTTCAAGTAGCAAATTCAGGTGGAGAGAGAGAATCTCGCGTGGCGGCGATCGTTTCTTCAAGCGGAAGAAACGGACGAAAAGGCGATTTCTTTGAGTTTTTGCATGTGGTTTTGCGCGGAAAACAAATTTTTCGATTTCTTTTATTCGTGTTCGGAGAATTTATTCGATCAGACAGTCGCAGCAGTAACCTGCTCCTGTCAAAAATTTCTTTTTCACTTTGTTTGAAATTCCTGGAGTGTGTTCGTAAAGTGAACAGTCGCAGCCGTGCCCTGCTCCTGTTCAGAGACTTTACGATATTGGAACTCACGGGGAGTTCCAAATTCTGATTAAATAAGCGAACGGTCGCAGCCGTGCCCTGCTTCCATTCATAAAGCTTTTAATCACTGAACACACGGGGTGTTCAGAAGTCATTCAACAGCATACAGTCGCAGCCGTGACCTGCTTCTGCATCGGGCAGCTGTTGAGTGAAAACTCGGAATCTCAGCAAGCCAAACGCAAAAACAAAAACAAGAATTCGTATTTTCGTCTGGGAACCTCTCGTGTTGGCTAGTTAGCGAACACATGTAATTTACAACGATTGTAATTTACTAACACGAGAAACACGTCTAGGAGAAAATTCTAAGGAGAATTTTTTCCATCCAAATTGAACTCGAAAATCGAAAGTTTTCGAGGAAAATTCATTTTCTCGCTGAATTTGTCAGCGAGAACTTCGAGTAGAGTCGCGTTAAATAAATAGAGTTTTTTTTTACGCATCTCAATCGCGACTGCGCTACAAACGGTAGGCAGTCGCAAAGAAATTCTCGAAGACGTGTTTCAGAGAGAATCTCACACTACACGGTAGGAGTAGTTGCGTCGCCAACCGAAAGGTCCGTCCCATAAATTTTTCCGTGTTTTTGGGATAGAGGGCAGGCCTGTACTTAATCAGGCGAAGATGGAGTATAAGCCAGAACCAACGGAAAAGGACGTCCAGCAGTGGCTGTCGGCGATCCCGGTCGAGGAGCTGGAGGAGACAATCCAGCAACTCGGACTAAGAACAGACGGCGACTGCTTTGTGCAACGTCACCGTCTGTATAATTGGCTGCAAGGTAATTACACTGCAGCCGATTTTCAGGCGTGTGACTCCTCAAACGAGGAGGAGTTACGCATAGTCCGGGAATCGTTGAGGAAGTCCTTCATCGAAGAGATGTGTATGGACAGGACATCTACCACAATTCAGGACGAGAACTACGAGAAGGGCCGACCTCACCCTCTCTCGATCTATCAGAACAGCATCGTTTGCCATTCTGAAGGCGACAAAGGACTTGGCAACGTAGAGCCAAGTCGCACACCGCCATCGAAGTCAGAAATTGAAAAGGACCAAGATAGCGGGACCGATGACGACAGTCAGTCGTCACAGGGTCAATCGCTGAGGTTGGAATCTCTGTTACGAGATATCCAACAAACCGTTCGAGCAATCGAACGGAAATACGACAGCCTGTTGAACACAAGTGTCAACCAGGCGTGGGCATTGACGGCTCTCACGATGAGAGTCGATCAGCTGGCTCACGTAGTAGACCAGCAACGGCCACCGATGTCGAGCACAAGAATCGACGGCCGACAGATCGATACGCGAACGGAGCGGATAAATCCGTCGCAATCGACACCGCGCGTGGGATTCCAGGACACGTACACGATAGACGAGCCTGGAATCAACGAAACACTGAATGGTGCGAACACCATTCAGAACGCGCAACGGCGAATCCCGCCACGAGAAATCAGATCGTGGACTGATTTCACGAACGGAAGGACAAGAGAGCCCACTGGTCCTTCCACAAGCGAATTAAATCGCACAGGCAGAGGTCACGAGGACCCCAGCCGAATAGTTAGCCGATGGAACGTCACGTTCTCGGCTAAACAAGGAGAAGACGTAGAGTCTTTCCTTAAGAGTTTCAAGGACAATGCCCGAGCGGCTAAACTTAACGAGAGCGACATGCTGGCGTCGCTCCCGTGCGTCCTCAAAGACGTGGCGAGCATGTGGTACAGGAACCACAGCCGCGATTGGCGAACATGGGCAGATTTCTGTCAAGCCACTCGGCGCAGATGGGGCTGCGCCCACGATAGGCAAGAGCGCCTAAGAGACGACATTAGGCGTCGTTATCAACAAACAGGGGAATCGAGCAGCCACTACATAACATGCATGGAGAGCATGTTAGGTGAGGTATCCCCGAGGATGACTAGGGTCCAGGAAATCGAGAAGATTTACATGAATCTTCTCCCGGAAATTAAAAGAATTATCCGGATAGAGATCTGTAATACGCCAGACGATCTAGCGGATCAATGCGTAAAGGCAGAATATATCCTGGACAGGGAAAAGGGCGATAGGACGCCCAACGTGGGGCGGAATATCCAATTCCCCCCATCCACAAACTGTAAATGATGCTTGAGATTATTGCACCCAGAAAAAACTAAATGCCAGAAACGTCACGACGGCAAATAAATACAACCCAGAACTCGCTTGAAATTCCAGGTATTGAAGCTTCTTTCCTTACAGTCTTCTCACGCAGCTCGCCATCTTCGTGCTCGCGCACCATACTTCCCCCAGTCTTAAGCTTCCACCTCCAGCGAGCTTATCTTCATCAGCGATCTAAAGTATCGGAAGTCTAGCGGCACCGCACACAAACAAACAAACAAACAAACACAAAAAATACAAACAAACAAACAAACAAACAAACAAACAAACAAACAAACAAACAAACAAACAAACAACAAACAAACAAACAAACAAACAAACAAACAAACAAACAAACAAACAAACAAACAAACAAACAAACAAACAAACAAACAAACAAACAAACAAACAAACAAACAAACAAACAAACAAACAAACAAACAAACAAACAAACAAACAAACAAACAAACAAACAAACAAACAAACAAAC